>CM044011.1:41509590-41574590 GCA_024085815.1 Flaveria linearis
TTTGTTGTTATATAAGATGATTAGTTTAGTTACAAAGTCGATTTTCATATATGTACTGTATTCCAAAACTTGTACTGCATTATAAATTTCAAATGGACTTTAATATATGTATTGTATTCTAAACTTGATTTGTAATTTTATAAGTATGAACATAGATTTATCATAAATGTGCTGTATTCTTGGTATTTTAAAATTGGTTGTACCTATACATGCATGAACACCATTATATACTTGTACATCATATTTTGTGTTGTATTTCAATAGATATGTACTATATTCTAACATCTCATGCATATATCATGTTATATGCACTATATGCATTATATCATTGATATATATTGAGGTTGTTTTAATATGTTTCCAGATAGTACAAAGTATGAACATAGATTTTAAACACTATATGCACATGTTATGCTGTATTTCAACATATATGTACTATATTCTAAAATCTCATGCATATATCTTGTTATTGTGCTGTATTGCAACAGATATGTAGTATAATTTTAGGTTTAATGTTATAGGTTAGATTTCTATGTCGCACATATACTATATTTGTAACACCCCGAAAAGTCGAAACGAGTCATTAAGGATAAGTGGGCCTAACTAATGGAGATTTAATAAAAGAAGGAAAAAGGATTATAGGCTAAGTGGGGTTCATGGGCAAGATTAAGGCCCATAACCAGCCCTTACCTGCCCAAGACACCACCATCTTCTCCATTCCAACCCTAACAACAAAAATCCGTAGAGAGAGAAAGTAGAGAGAGAAAGTGCAAGAAACACAAGATTTGAAGCTTCTAAGATCAAGGGATTGAAGATCTGGTGTTTGTGCATCAAATCTCAAAGAAAGGAGCAACAAACAAGGTAAGAATCGACCTATAATGCCTCTGTAGATCAAACCGGATTCTAGGGTTTTGGGGTTTAAAAGTCTCAAAGAAACACATAAAGGTCGAATTTTTACGTGTGAAAACGTGTTAAAAGGTTAGAAATGGTTCATGGAAGGTAAACAAGGATTTGGACGTAAAAAGCTAAGATTTTGGGTTAAAAACGGGCTGGTTCGTCATTGATATGCATCCAGCGAAATCCAGCGAAACTGTGCACTCATCCAGCGAAACTAGCAGCGAAACTAAGTGAAGTTCCAGCGAAACTACAGTTTCGCTGATAAGTTCGCCAGTGCCCAGGCTGGCCCTTAGACATTGCGAAACTAGGAAATTCCACGAAAGTTGGGCGCTCAAGACAGCGAATTTGTCTAGCGAAACTGGCAGAAGTGCTGCCCAGTGAAACTGGCAGCGAAACTGCCAGCGAAACTGGCAGCGAAACGTGAGCGAAATTATGAGAAAAATGACGTTTTTGTGTATTAACCTTCGTGCAGCTAGAGTATTTGGACTATAGCCTATGTAACTAGGATTGAAGCTATTTGCTAAGTTCAGGTGAGTTCTAGATCCCCTTATTTAAACGTTTTCCCTTGATTTGAGGCTATTAAGCGTAGTAAACATAAGGTTTTCAAGATAAGGATTTCAAGGTGTTTTAACAAGAAAATACATTTTTCTAAAGTAAAATGTGACATTAAATAGCTCAAATAATTTTCGGGCGCGGACCTGGACCGTATGTGAGTCTGATGTATGATGGGATCCGTATTCATGAGCAGGCTATGTGCCTTGCAGTGTGGATCAACTGTGGGGCTTAGCTACCGTTTTCATGCGTATCGACAGGGATTGGCGTTTGTTGTCAATCAACATGGAGCTCTTGCTTTATGCAATCTCGTTTATGCTAAAGTGGAAGATATTAATGAATGAAAGATATGAACATGCTTATATGATGAATGTGTATTACGTATGCGTGGTCATTATATAAAAGACAAGTTATATTTACTATTTACTTAAAACTAGAACTCACTCAGCAAAGCTAACTTTTATGCATAATAGTTGGCAGGTAGGTGCTGATGCTGAGGATGGTACTGTGGAGCTACTTGGGGAGATGTGAATGGCATTCCTGTTTATGAAATCTCTATTGTAATTTATGAACAAGTATTATGTTTTGTTTACATTAAAAAGGACATGTATTTGAGCATGATATGGTTTTTAAGTATTAAATGAATGTTTTAATTATTTCCGCTGCGATGTTGTGCTATCAAACTGATTTTTTGCTATGGTTAACCAACTGTGAGGCTTTCGGGAACGGGGCCTTACAATATTATTTCAAACAGCACACTTAATGAAAACAACACACTTAATAAAAAAACACATATAATGATAATACATAGAAACAAATACAACACAAACATATAAATAACAAAACAAATACAGCACACAATATATAGATACAACACAATAGAAAAAACCACTGATTATATAAGGTATTTTTAGTTTAAAACATCACATATAGGGAAAACAGTACATGTAATGAAAACAACACACTTAATGAAAACAAACACAGTTAATGAACATAGATTTTAAACACTATATGCACATGTTATGCTGTATTTAACATATATGTACTATTCTAAAATCTCATGCATATATCTTGTTATCTTGTGCTGTATTGCAATAGATTGTAGTATAATTGTAGATTTAATGTTATAGGTTAGATTTTTTGTGTTGCACATGTACTATATTATTCAACAGCACACTTAATGAAAACAGCACACTTAATGAAAAAAGCACATATAATGATAATACATAGAAACAAATACAGCACAAACATATAAACAGCGAAACAAATACAACACACACATATATAGATACAGCACAATAGAAAAACCACTGATTCATATAAGGTACTTTTAATTTAAAACATCACATATAGGAAAACAGTACATGTAATAAAACAACACATTTAATGAAAACAAACACAGTTAATGAACATAGATTTTAAACACTATATGCACATATTGTGCTGTATTTCAACATATATGTACTATATTCTAAAATCTCATGCATATATCTTGTTATCTTATGCTGTATTGTAACAGATATGTAGTATAATTGTAGGTTTAATGTTATAGGTTAGATTTCTGTGTTGCACATGTGCTATATTATTTCAACAGCACACTTAATGAAAACAACACACTTAATGAAAAAAGCACATATAATGATAATACATAGAAACAAATACAACACAAACATATAAACAGCGAAACAAATACAACACACACATATATAGATACAACACAATAGAAAAAACCACTGATTCATATAAGGTACTTTTAATTTAAAACATCACATATAAGGAAAACAATACATGTAATGAAAACAACACACTTAATGAAAACAAACACAGTTAATGAACATAGTTTTTAAACACTATATGCACATGTTGTGCTGTATTTCAACATATATGTACTATATTCTAAAATCTCATGCATATATCTTGTTATCTTGTGCTATATTGCAAAACATATGTAGTATAATTGTAGGTTTAATGTTATAGGTTAGATTTCTGTGTTGCACATGTACTATATTATTTCAACAACACACTTAATGAAAACGGTACACTTAATGAAAAAAGCTGGGCTTTGGTTTCGTGAAATTGAAGATCCTTATGATTGTTTCAACGATCGAACGCTGCAATAGTGGTATTGAAATCGGTTGGAATTGCAAATATAATAAAAACTCACGATCTTAGGATTTAATTCGTGAAATTGATGACGATGACAACTTGATTCGATCAAATTCGCCTCGAATCAGAATATGATTCCATCCCGAGCGCTGCAATACTGATTAGTTATTGAAATCAATTTGAATTCTATCGTACATGAACTGATCGTGATTCGAGTGTGAAATTGAGGTCGATCCCCGCTGAAATCGTGAATTTTGTTGAAGAACAGACAGTTTGAAGAATTTGAAGAATATATTATTTCCAAAATACCCTCCATGACTAAAAATTAAAAATGCCACATGTCACTATGATATTTATTTTAGGCAACTTAGTCAACTAATTATTCTTAGTTGAACCTCTACCTATATATATATATATATATATATATATATATATATATATATGATGAAGTTTTATTGAGAACCCATATTTATTGTAAAAACTCTTTAACCAAATATGAACCATTGATTAAACTCTTATGGCATGAGATGATGCCAAGTGTCTTTTCTCTTCTTTTAACAGAAAAGGCATTTTTGACATTGTAATACTATCTAAAAGTCAACTTTTTATATGGTAGTGACAAGTGTCACACCACCTACTATTAAAAGATTCCATCTACTTTTTACTTTTTATTTTATAAAAGTTTACCTCTCTGTTTTTTAAACTACTATAACTTTTTCTATCAAATAATAGATTTTTATAAAAATAACACCATTAAACTCATCTCATTTTTGTCTTTAATTTCATTATACTTTTGCCAAAAAAAACCGTTCGAAATTACTGTAACATGACGTAATGCACAAATGTATAATGTTACACCATAAAAAAAATTACAATACAATCAAAATAAAATTACACTACAATAATTATGTTTAAATTCAATAATGATATAACAAAAAAGAAGATTACACTATTTAACACAAATGTACTAATTACATT
Organism: Flaveria linearis; assembly: GCA_024085815.1. Classification (NCBI taxonomy): domain Eukaryota; kingdom Viridiplantae; phylum Streptophyta; class Magnoliopsida; order Asterales; family Asteraceae; genus Flaveria; species Flaveria linearis. The sequence goes on from CM044011.1 coordinate 41,514,124, forward strand.
AATGTACTAATGTAACATTATATAATTTGTTACATTAATGTACTAATATAACATTATATAATTTGTTGATGTTACTTAGTGTTACGTTAATATAAACAAGTGTAACACTAATATAAGAAGGTGTAACGTCATGTAAAAATATGTAACATAAATGTAAATAGAACGTTTACCGATACATCTTGTAATTCACCTCATAATTATAATCTTATACTACTTTACCAAACTTTTACACCCGATATTACACCACTACAACTAACAGTAACAACATCATTATAACAACCTAACCACCAAACAAGATTACACCATATAACTACAACATTGTAATGAAATTTCAACACTGTAACAAAACCAAATAACAAATCTACAGCAACGTAAACGTAGTTAAACCGATATAAACCAATGTAAGCTAATGTAACTAAATAAAAATAACATTTTCTTTTGTGGCGTATATTATTACTCGATAAACAAGCCTGAAAACCACTAAATCTGTAATTAAAACATCTTGAACCAGATGAAATCGAAGGTGAAAAAACATAAGACAGAATACGACAAACTAACAACCAAACGATATTACATCATGTAACTACAACACTGTAATGAAATTTTAATACTGTAATAAAACCAAAATAACAAAACTACAGCAACATAAACGAAGTTAAACCGATGTAAACAAGTTTGTAAACCAATGTAAACCAATGTAAGCTAATGTAAACTAAATAAAAATAACATTTTCTTTTGTGGCGTATATTATTACTCGATAAACAAGCCTGAAAACCACTAAACCTGGAATTAAAACATCTTGCACCAGATGAAATCGAAGGTGAAAACACATAAGACAGAATACGACAACCTAACAACCAAACGACATTACATCATGTAACTATAACAGTATAATGAAATTTTAATACTGTAATAAAGCCAAATAACAAAACTACAGAAACATAAACGAAGTTAAACCGATGTAAACAAGTTTGTAAACCAATGTAAATCAATGTAAGCTAATGTAAGCTAAATAAAAATAATATTTTCTTTTGTGACGTATACTATTACCCTTGATAAACATGTCTGAAACCACCAAATCTAAAACTAGGAGGTGTACAGGTGGCGGCGATGCAGGTGGCGGTGGCGACGACAAGGAGGTGTACATGTGGCAGTGGTGTGGAGATGAAAGAGAGGAGATGGTCATATCTTCGAGGTGGTGGTGTCTGTGGTAGAGAAAGAAAACCCAGATTTGAACCATGTACTCTTAAGGATAGGGGGATCTGGTGACGTGTAACACCCGTAAATTTATTTAAGACGAATAAAAGAATTAAAGAAAAGGGAAAAGGGGAGAAATGAATGTCAACCCAAAGATGAGGGGTTAAAAGTGTAAAAAAGGGTGGAAAGTTGGTAAAAGTTGGTAATAAGGAGTATGGCTGCCTATTGTTTTGCACAACCACTTGCATTCGGATATTTTTGAAAGTGAAAGAGCAGAAGTCGAGCATTTGAAGAAGAACAAGAAGAAAAATCAGATTTAAGGTATAAATTAGTGATTGTTGAGCTGTGTTTTAGCTAAGGAACAAAAAGTATGTGTTCTTATGTGTGCGTATATGTGTTCGGGTGTGTTTATGGGATTTTATAGGTGTTGAATTTGTAGCAAACAAGGTTTTGAAGAAGTCAACACCCGAGAGACTATTAAGGTGAGTTCTAGACCCCGTATTTTCACATGTTTTGTACGTTTTTGGGGCTGGAAATACATGTAAAATGTTTTTAAAGAATAAATGTATGAACCCGTATGTGCCCATGAATTTATGATGATGTTTACGAATGGTCATGTTAAGTTCATGCTTAGTGTAGTGTGTATATGCTTAGAATAAGGCATTATGATGTTTGGGACTGGAATAGACTTAAAAACATGTTAGACAGGTTGCTAATACGCCTAAGACTCATGAGCCTTAACAGTGCTCATGTGTCTGAAAATAAGTTAAGTATAAGGTGATGAGTCTGAACAGGGCTCTTACGCCTGAAAAATAGGCTAAAAACTCTTAAGTGTGAGATGATAAGCCTAAACAGTGGCCTCATGAGTCTGAACAGTGGTCATATGCCTAGAAACGTTAGCCGGATGACTAAGTGTAGGGTCATGAGTCCTAACAGTGCTCATACGCCTGAATAGCTTATACGCCCAAGGTGAAAATATTTCTAAGTGTAGGCTGGTGAGCCTACATAGTGATGAAAAGTCTGAACAGGGCTCTTACGCCCAAACACTTAGAATTTTTACAGAAATGTTTCTGGGAGTTTGTGCCTTAGGGGTTGACCGAGGTTGACTAAGGACTTATAAATGATGATGTTTTATGCATGCAATGATGATTAATGATTGACCCTTGTTAATTGTTACTGATATCAGTATTTTGTTATTGTTAACAATATATCATTATATTGTTAAGTATAAAAAGGATATGACAAAGAATGTTTAAAATTAACGAGGAGTATAATCATTAATAAGAAAATATTAATGATGAAGAAAAATGGAATGTAAATGAATAAGTAAAGGCTTGCAAGAAAATGTATGGAGGTGCACACCCCTGGCAGGTGTTAGCTCAACGGTGTGCGGGTTAGCTACCCCGAAGGATGCACACTCGGGGTCCAGTTTTGTGACTGACCATATGTATGGGATCCTTGCTGCATACCCCAGGTGACTGGATCAGCATACGTGCACAATGATCATCATTAATTACCACAGGTCCAGCACGGCATTAGTGCACAACGTTCAGGGTATAGCACATGGCAATGATCCAAAATGAATGAAGAAAGATAAGTGGTGCATGTACCTACCCTAGGTGACTGGATCAGCATACGTGCATAATGATCGTGAGTAATTACCACAGGTCCAGCACCAGCATTAGTGCACAACGTTCGGGGTATTGTACATGTCATCAAAAGTACGTATGTAATGAATGTATGAATGAAATGAACGTACGAACGAATGTAATGAACGTACAAATGAAAGAAATGGTCGTACGTATGTAATGAATGTATGAAAGAAATGAACGTACGAACGTATGTAATGAATGAATGAATGAAAGTAAGATACGTACAAATGAAAGAAAGAGTATGAAAGAATATGAATGTTAATGGTGAACGGCACACGAACGAAAGTTAATGAATGAACGATGAAGATAATAATAATATTATCTGTGTGTACGTACTTGTGTGACCGCATATAAGTACAGAAAGGATTAACGAATGAAAAGTATGTTTTATTACAAAACTAGAACTCACTCAGCAACGCTGACTTTTTATGTATTTCCAGTTAACAGGTAGTGTTGCTGAGGATGGCGCGAGGCGGCTACTCAGCTCTTTTAGGATGACATTCTTTTGTTAGATGCTTTTGTGATGTAATACAACAATAGATATTTTGTAATTGATGTGCGTTGTATTAACTGGCAAAAGCATTTATATTAAACTGAAAGTAAAAATTTAATGTTTCCGCTGCATGGTTTTTAATAAGTTAATATAAATATATGTTTTATGTGCGATGATAGGCCAACTGTGAGGTGCCCGGGAACGGGGCCTTACAAGTTGGTATCAGAGCCAAAGTTTAAGTGAAATAGGTAAATTTTCAAAATAAACCTAAACTGAAACTGAAAATGGGACAGGAAAGGGGAAGAATGCCATCTGAGTAGCTGCGTGCCATCAGGTAGTTCTTTTCTTAAAAGTTAACCGGTATTATGTGCGTGTGCTATTTGACTTATGTGATCATAGTAGATTTAGATACTGATGAAGTCAGGATAGGAAATGCTTGGGGTGTGAAAAGTAAAGTAAGTGGCTAATCACAACTGGCCACTGTAATTAGGGACTTACTATACTTTACATAAACTGAGCTGTTTCCTTGAATGACTGTGTTAGTGTTTGAATCTTATAGTGCTTAGGAAATGGCTGGGAAGAAACCTTCCAAAGCTTCTAGAGGTAGAGGTCGACCGCGAGTGACCAGGAGTAGTGCAAAAGCTGCTGAGACGACCCATGAGAACCCTGAGGTTCATGACCGGAATGAAGAAACTGAGAATGCGAGCCTGAATGCCTCAGCCAGGGAGGCGATTGCTGATGAGGTACATCAGATCCTGCAGGCAGTTATGCCGTCTGTAGTGACCGATGTTATTCGAGCTGTGTGGAATGAGGAAAGAAAGAGAAAAGAGGACAGGAAGGAGTCGACGGGGAAGGAAAGCAATAGAGAGGAGGACGGCCAGAGCGGAGACGATAGTGTTTGACGAGGAGGAGGATGTTGTAGTAGGGTGACAACCAAGGGATGCAGTTATGGGGCATTCCAAAGGTGCAAGCCCCTGACTTTTGATGGTAATGGCGATGCTGCTGCGGCTTACCGCTGGGTAAGGGAGATGGAGGCAGTGCTAGAGATCAGTGAGTGTTGCGAAGATCAAAAGGTGAAGTTTGCGACTCACTCTTTTGCGGACTCGGCATTGTGTTGGTGGGGCAATATTGTCTAAGCTGAGGGTACTAGAGCCATCGGGAAAATGCGATGGACTGAATTGAAGAGGCTAATAATTGAGGAATTCTATCCTCATAGAGAACTCGATAAGGTCGAGAGGGAGTTCTTAAAATTCGAGGCGGGGACCATGACCCACCAGCAGTACACTACCAAATTCAATGAGATAGCGAGGCTGGTGCCGGATCAAGTGACACTGGTATCTCGAAAGATTAACCGGTACATTCAGGGACAACCAGCTGATATCCGCAGGCACTTGATTACTACCCGACTGAGCACCTTTAGGTCGGCAGTGGACTTAGCTAGGAGGCTCTATGATGAGAGGGAAGTGATGGTGGTGGAGGCCAGAAAGCCGGTGGTGCTAACCGGAATTGGAATGGGAAACAGTTCGGGTGTGGTGGAATTACCCCAAATAACAAGAAGATAAGGAGGGATGACCGTAGGGTGGGGTCATCAAGCTCGGGACCCAAAAGATGTGACAAGTGTGGGAAGGAGCATGGTGGTGAATGTAGATGGAGGCTAAACGTCTGTTTCAAGTGTGGGAAACCCGGTCATATGCTAGAGACTGTAAGGCCACAAGGTGTTTCAACTGCAGTGAAGTGGGCCACATGAGTAAGGATTGTAGGAAGCCGAGGGCTGAGGGTTCCGGGGGAAAGAAGATGGCCGGAACTGAAGGGCAGAGGGCGAGTGCCAGAGCTTTCACCATGACCAGGGAGGAGCTAGGATGGACCCTGATGTTGTGTCAGGTACGTTTCTAGTAAATCAAACTCTTGCTTCTGTGTTATTTGATTCTGGTGCTAGTAGGAGTTTCATTTCTGCTACTTTCTGTGCTAAATTGCCTGTTAGTAGTAAATGCATTGATGAGCCCTTTGAAGTAGAAACCGCTATTGGTAAGTCGACTAGGGTTGTTGAGATGATAGAAGACTATGCCATAGAGTTAGAAGGTCATAGGTTTGCTGCTAGACTACATGTGATGCCACTAGGTGGATTTGATGTAGTGCTAGGGATGGATTGGTTGGCAACCTATGAGGCGAATATCGTGTGTCGTAAGAAAATGATTAGACTAACAACATCCAACGGAAGTCTGGTGACAATATACGGCGATCGGGTGACGATGATTCCAAAGTGATTTCGATGGCGGTAGCAGGCAAGTGTATGAGGCGTGGGTGCAGCGCCTACTTATGTTATGTAAAGGATGTGGAAACGCCAACACCACAACTATCCGATGTTCCGGTTGTGTGTGAATTTCCAGACGTGTTCCCGGAAGACTTATCGGGATTACCACCTGACCGCGAAATTGAATTTCAGATCGACTTGATACCCGGTGCCCAACCTATCGCTAAGGCACCGTATCGATTGGCTCCGACGGAGATGAAGGAGTTGATGGAGCAACTGCAAGAGTTGCTCGATAAGGGTTTTATCAGGCCGAGTATCTCTCCTTGGGGTGCTCCAGTCTTATTTGTGAAAAAGAAGGACGGTAGCATGAGAATGTGTATCGACTCCGTGAGTTGAACAAGCTAACGGTAAAGAATCGGTATCCGTTACCAAGGATTGACGACTTGTTCGATCAGCTCCAGGGTGCCAGTTGGTTCTCGAGGATAGATCTTCGATCTGGCTACCATCAATTGAAAGTGAAGGAGCAAGACATTCCTAAAACAGCTTTTCGCACGCGTTATGGACACTATGAGTTTCTCGTTATGTCCTTTGGTTTAACCAACGCGACAGCTGCTTTTATGGACTTGATGAATCGAGTGCACTGGCCGATGTTGGATAAATAAGTGATTGCATTCATCGATGATATCCTGATTTATTCAAGGAGCGAAGAAGAGCATGCCGGTCACATTCGGGAGGTATTAGAAATTTTGAGAAGGGAGAAACCGTATGCTAAGTTCTCCAAGTGTGCTTTCTGGCTACGCGAGGTGCAATTTCTGGGTCACGTAGTAAATGCGGAAGGAATCATGGTGGACCCGGCAAAGGTTGAGGCTGTGATGCAATGGAAGTCACCAAAGATGCCATTTGAGATTCGTAGCTTCTTAGGATTGGCGGGCTACTATAGAAGATTCATTCAAGACTTCTCCAAGATAGCCTCACCTTTGACTAAATTAACCCACAAGGACGTGAAGTTCGTGTGGGGTCGAGAGCAGGAGAGTGCCTTTGAGGAGTTGAAGACGAGACTAACACAAGCTCCTGTCTTGACATTGCCCGAGGGAAGTGAAGACTTAGTGGTATATTCGGATGCATCCTACTCTGGGCTAGGTTGTGTATTGATGCAACGTGGAAGGGTAATAGCCTACGCATCCCGACAACTGAAAACACACGATATCAACTATCCCACACACGATCTAGAATTAGCTGCGGTGGTTTTCGCATTGAAGATTTGGCAGCACTATCTATACGGGACTAAGTGCACCATCTTCACAGACCATAAAAGCTTGAAGTACTTCTTCGAGCAGAAAGATCTGAACATGAGGCAGAGGCGATGGTTGGAACTCATAAAAGATTACGATTTTGAAATCCATTACCATCCGGGCAAGGCCAACGTAGTGGCAGATGCCCTTAGCAGGAAGGAGAGACCCGAGCCGATTCGGGTGAAGGCTTATCAGTTAATCATGACCTCCGACGTGATGACACAGGTTAAGGAGTTTCAAGACGAGGCTTTGAAAGAAGATCGTCTTAACTCCGAAAGGATGAGAGGTCTAGTCACGGAATTGGGCGAGAACACTCTTGGTGTTAAAACCCGATTCGGCAGATGTGGATTCCTCGATACGGGGATCTACGTGGGAAGATAATGGACGAAGCCCATAAGACTCTATACTCCATTCATCCTGGTGCTACCAAGATGTATCACGATATGAAGAAAGATTACTGGTGGCTGGGTATGAAACGCGATGTAGTGGAGTACGTGAGTAAGTGCCTTACTTGTCTCCAAGTGAAGGCGGAACACCAGAAACCGTACGGGAAGATCCAACCATTGGATATACCCGAATGGAAGTGGGAGCATATCACCATGGACTTCATTACTAAGCTACCTCGCACATCGAGGGGATGCGATACTATTTGGGTGATTGTCGACCGACTAATAAAGAGTGCCTACTTCCTACCGATCCGCGAGACGTATTCATCCGAAAGATTGGCGGATCCGTTCATCAAGGAGATCGTAGCTCGTCATGGCGTTCCGGTGTCTATCGTGTCGGATTGTGACACCCGGTTTACATCGAAGTTTTGGAGAAGATTCCATGATGCCATGGGGACGAGGCTACATATTAGTACAGCCTATCATCCTCAGACGGATGGTCAGTCTGAAAGGACGATACAGACGCTCGAGGATATGCTTCGAGCATGCGTGATTGATTTTGGAGGAAGTTGGGATGATCACTTGCCGTTAGTAGAATTCTCGTACAACAATAGCTATCATGCCAGCATTGGTATGCCACCCTACGAGATGCTGTACCGTAGGAAATGTAGGACGCCCGTATGTTGGGGAGACATTGGGCAGAAGGAACTGGGAGGTGTCGAGGTAGTTGAAGCAACGACTGAGAAGTTAGAAAAGATCAAAGCCTTCATGAAGGCGGCGAAAGATAGGCAAAAGTCGTATGCTGACAAGAGGCAAGACCGATAGAGTTCAAGGTTGGTCACCGAGTCATGTTGAAGGTCTCGCCCTGGAAAGGCATTATCCGATTCAGGAAACGAGGTAAGCTAAGCCCGAGATATATAGGACCTTTCCGAATCATCGCACGAGTAGGAGAGGTGGCCTATCGACTTGAATTGCCAGATGAGTTAAGTGAAATTCATCCCACATTCCGTGTATCTCATCTGAGAAAGTGCTTGGCCGATGAGGACATGGTTGTACCACTGGAGGATATCAAGGTGGATGAACGACTCAACTACATCGAACAACCAGTGGCAATCATTGATCGTAAGGAAAAGAGGTTAAGAAATAAAGTGGTTCCTCTTGTGCGTGTATAGTGGAAGCACAAGAAGGGATCCGAATCCACGTGGGAGACTGAGGAAGAGATGAGGCAGCATTACCCTCACCTGTTTGAGGAATAACAGGTAAGGGGGGTGGACTTGTAACACCCGTAAATTTATTCAAGACGAATAAAAGAATAAAAGAAAAGGGAAAAGGGGAGAAATGAATGTCAACCCAAAGATGAGGGGTTAAAAGTGTAAAAAGGGTGGAAAGTTGGTAAAAGTTGGTAATAAGGAGTATGCCTGCCTATTGTTCTGCACAACCACTTTCATTCGGATATTTTTGAAAGAGAAAGAGCAGAAGTCGAGCATTTGAAGAAGAACAAGAAGAAAAATCAGATTTAAGGTATAAATTAGTGATTGTTAAGCTGTGTTTTAGCTAAGGAACTGAAAGTATGTGTTCTTATGTGTGCGTATATGTGTTCGGGTGTGTTTATGGGATTTTATAGGTGTTGAATTTGTAGCAAACGTGGTTTTGAAGAAGTCAACACCCGAGAGACTGCTAAGGTGAGTTCTAGACCCCGTATTTTCACATGTTTTGTACGTTTTTGGGGCTGGAAATACATGTAAAATGTTTTAAAGAATAAATGTATGAACCCGTATGTGCCCATGAATTTATGATGATGTTTACGAATGTTCATGTTAAGTTCATGCTTAGTATAGTGTGTATATGCTTAGAATAAGGCATTATGATGTTTGGGACTGGAATAGACTTAAAAACATGTTAGACAGGTTGCTAATACGCCTAAGACTCATGAGCCTTAACAGTGCTCATGTGTCTGAAAATAAGTTAAGTATAAGGTGATGAGTCTGAACAGGGCTCTTACGCCTGAAAAATAGGCTAAAAAGTCTTAAGTGTGAGATGATAAGCCTAAACAGTGGCCTCATGAGTCTGAACAGTGGTCATATGCCTAGAAACGTCAGCCGGATGACTAAGTGTAGGGTCATGAGTCCTAACAGTGCTCATACGCCTGAATAGCTTATACGCCCAAGGTGAAAATATTTCTAAGTGTAGGCTGGTGAGCCTACATAGTGATGAAAAGTCTGAACAGGGCTCTTACGCCCAAACACTTAGAATTTTTACAGAAATGTTTCTGGGAGTTTGTGCCTTAGGGGTTGACCGAGGTTGACTAAGGACTTATAAATGATGATGTTTTATGCATGCAATGATGATTAATGATTGACCCTTGTTAATTGTTACTGATATCAGTATTTTGTTATTGTTAACAATATTATCATTATATTGTTAAGTATAAAAAGGATATGACAAAGAATGTTTAAAATTTAACGAGGAGTATAATCATTAATAAGAAAAATATTAATGATGAAGAAAAATGGAATGTAAATGAATAAGTAAAGGCTTGCAAGCAAATGTATGGAGGTGGACACCCCTGGCAGGTGTTAGCTCAACGGTGTGCGGGTTAGCTACCCCGAAGGATGCACACTCGGGGTCCAGTCTTTGTGACTGACCATATGTATGGGATCCTTGCTGCATGCCCCAGGTGACTGGATCAGCATACGTGCACAATGATTGTGATTAATTACCACAGGACCAGCACCAGCATTAGTGCACAACATTCGGGGTATAGCACATGGCAATGATCCAAAATGAACAAAGAAAGATAAGTGGTGCATGTACCTACCCTAGGTGACTGGATCAGCATATGTGCACAATGATCGTGAGTAATTACCATAGGTCCAGCACCAGCATTAGTGCACAACATTCGGGGTATTGTGTAACGCCCGGACATTTCTAAACAAAAGAATAAGAAAATAAAAGAGAAATGAAAAGGGTGGAAATGAAAGTCAATCCAAAGATGAGGGGTCAAAAGTGCCAAATGGACAAAAAAGGTAATAAAATGGGTGAAAAAGGTGGTATGGCCACCCATTATGGTCTGCCAAAACACTTTCATTCGACATTTTGGAGAGAGAAAGCAGAAGCTCACGGACATTTGAAGAACAAGAAGAAAAAAATTCGGATTTAAGGTAAAGTTTAGTGTTTTTAAGTTGTTCTTGGCTAAATTAGCCTCGGTTATGTGTTCTTATGTGTGTGTTTGTGTGATCGGGTGTGTTACTGGGTTTTATAGGTGTTAAAATTGTAGCAAACGGGTTTTTGAAGAAGTCATACCTGAGAGTCTGCTAAGGTGAGTTTCTAGATCCCCTTTTACATGTTTTCAAATGATTTTGGGGCTGGAAAATACATGTATTTATGTTTTTATAAGGTTGGGTATTATACCCGTATGTTCATATGCATGTGTATGTGGGTCGGTATGTTTTGGGAAGATGTATGGTTATGAATATGTTAAGTTCATGCTTAGAACTGTATGTGAATGTTTGGATTTAAGTGATATGATGTTTGGGACTGGAAAACGACTTAGAAAAATGAACAGGCTGCTAATACGCCTACACCAGGCTCATAAGTCTGAACAGTCCTCATACTCCTAAAATTATGACAGAAATTTTAGGTGTTGGGTCTTATGCTTCCAAACACTGCTCATGAGTCTGGAATTTAGAACTTAGAAAAATTAAGTACAGGGTCATAAGTCCAAATAGTTCTCATATGCCCAAATAGGGCTTATGAGTCTGAACAGTGGCCTTATGAGTCTGAACAGTGGCCTTATGAGTCTGAACAGTGGTCATATGCCTAGAAAAGTTAGCCGGATGACTAAGTGTAGGGTCATGAGTCCCAACAGTGTTCATGCGCCCAAATAGCTTATACGCCCAAAGTGAAAATATTTCTAAGAGTAGGCTGGTGAGTCTACATAATGCGTGGCGAACTTATCAAAATCTAAAGAAGATTTCTTAAATAATCCCTTACGAGGGAATACTCAAGAAATCTCATAATGGCATGCAACGTGATGAGTTGCGTGCGTTACAGACCCACAACGCATGACGTTGCATCATTATTAAATGGAGAATGCCATCCCAAAAGAGCTGAGTAGCCGCCTCGTGCCATCCCCAGCAACGCTACCTGCCAACTGGAAACACATAAAAAGTCAGCGTTGCTGAGTGAGTTCTAGTTTTATAATAAAACATACTTTTACTTATTTAAAAGTATCCTTTCATGCATGCGTTCATACATCATACGTACACAGAGATAATATTCGTTATTATCTTCGTCATTCGTTATCTCTAACTTCTCGTATGGATTCTGTCAGGCTTTACCCACTTCATAGCACTCGGCTATGATTACGGTGGTCGAATGACAAGAATCCCGTTCATACTTACTTGCGCACATTGAAAGGTGAATTGTACCAATACCATATGCTACACCCCAATCAGCCTTAGCTACCGGGCCGTAATCAACATATGACGGGAGCGTATGCCCGGTACTAGAGGTAAGCGGTAGAGGTACCATGACCATGGTCAGTCACATAGAAGGACCAATCGCGTTATTCAATGCTTGCAAGACATAATTCGTTCGTTCATTAATGCATGTATTCATCATCATTCATTCATTCGTTCATTCATTAATACATGCATTCATCATCGTGTTCCTCTTTCGTTATCTTTCACTTTACGTTACATAATACTTCGTTCGTTCGTTAATACGTAAAGTCATGGAAAGATATTCATACTTTATCATAAGGAACACACACATCATACATAGCATCATACGTACATCGTCATACATAACATCATACATGCATCATCATCATACCTACATCGTCATCATCATCATACATACATCGTCATACCTAACATCATACGTGCATCATCGTCATCATCATACATAACCTCGTACATACATAGCCTACATCATCAATCATCACTAGGCACTTACTATGCGTCATTCTGGTGCAGTAGCACTAACTGTCCCTCCAAGACCGTGAGGACTCATACTAGGACCTTACATAACATGTCGAGTCCACAATCATACCTTAGACGTATAACACAACATTATACCCAAATGGGTCATACATACATACGTCAGTAAACCAGTTTATATGTGTTCCAGCCCCAAAAACCATTCAAAACAAGTAAATGAGGGGTCCTAGAACTCACCTGTGCTTGACAAGCAGCCTCTCAATCAAGCCTTTAAGACGCGGGTAACACTACACTGCCTGCAGATAAGTTAACACTCAAAAGAGTTAATTTCTGCCTATTTTCGCCACTAATTTCGCAGGTAGTTTCGCCGGTAATTTCGCCGGGCGAATTAGCAGTTTCGCTGCTAATTTCGCTGGGTAGCAATCCGCCAGTTTCGCTGGACAGATTCGCTACTTCGAGCGCCCAACTTTCGTTGGAATTCCCTAGTTTCGCAATATCTAAGGTCAACTTGGACATTGGCATAGTCATAAGCGAAACCATAGTTTCGCTCCGGCGAATATATAGTTTCGCTGCAGCGAAACTGTAACTTCGCTGTAGGTTCCTCCAGTTTCGCTGGACGAACTTACAGTTTCGCTGGACGAGACCTTAATTTCGCAGAACGAGCTGAAATTTACGAATCAGCTCGTTTTAGCCCAAAATCCAATCCTTTCCACCCAAACCCTTGCATTATCATCCAGGAAGCTATACCTAAGCTTCTTACACGTTGTATTATCCTAAAACGTGTGTTTTGGGCGATTTTTGCCACTAAAAACCCCAAAAACCCCAAACTCGGGTTTTTCACCAAATGTGGTAATTTAGATGCGTTTCTTACCTTGATTCTTGTAGTTTTGGAGTCCACAAACACTAGCCTTCGATTCTTGACCACCCGAGCTTCGATCCGGCACTTTCTCTCTCTACACTTTCTCTCTCTAGAATGGCGTTTGAGTGAAAATGAGAGTTGCTCGGCTGACCCATCTATTTATATGCCAGGCGTCCCGGGACCCCAAACTCGTTAAACTCGTGACCCGGAGGGTTAACTTGGTGTAATACCCGCAACCACTCTATATTCATTAAATGGTTTTCATCCGAGCCCATCGCTATCATCCGACTCGATCAGAAAATTTTCCGGGCGTTACACAAATAGTCCTCATGAGTCCAAATAGTCCTCATGTGCCCAGAATTTTATACTTAGAAATTTTCACAGGATTTTTCTGGGAATCTGGGTTTTTGGGTTTTGACCGAGGTTGACCAAAGGCTATTTAATGATGATGTTATATACATGAAACGATGATTAATGATTAACCCTTGTTATTATTACTGATAATATTATCAGTAGTTTATTACTAATAGCAATATTCCACCACCCATATAGCATCATACCCTTTTGGGGTACTCTTCGTCAATCGGTCAACTATCACCCATATAGCATCATACCCTTTTGGGGTACGTGGTAGCTTCGTAATAAAGTCCATGGTGATGTGCTCCCACTTCCACTCGGGTATATCCAATGGTTGGATCTTCCCGTACGGTTTCTGGTGCTCGGCCTTTACCTGTGAACAAGTCAGGCACTTACTCACATATTCCACCACATTACGCTTCATGCCTGGCCACCAATAGTCTTTCTTCATGTCTTGGTACATCTTGGTAGCACCGGGGTGAATGGAATATCGAGTCTTATGGGCCTCATCCATAATCTTTCCACGTAGATCCCCGTACCGAGGAATCCACACTCGCCCAAATCGGGTCTTAACACCTAGAGTGTTCTCACCCAGTTCTGTAACTAGACCTCTCATCCTTTCGGAGTTTAGACGATCTTCCTTCAAAGCCTCGTCTTGGAACTCCTTAACCTGCGTCATCACGTCTGAGGTCATAATCAGCTGGCAAGCCTTCACCCGAATCGGTTCGGGCCTTTCCTTCCGGCTAAGGGCATCAGCCACCACGTTGGCCTTACCGGGTGGTAATGGATCTCACAATCATAATCCTTTATCAGCTCCAACCACCGCCTCTGCCTCATGTTTAGATCCTTCTGCTCGAAGAAGTACTTCAAGCTCTTGTGGTCCGTGAAGATGGTGCACTTTGTCCCGTATAGATAGTGTCGCCAAATCTTCAACGCGAAAACCACCGCAGCTAGTTCTAGATCGTGTGTGGGATAATTGACTTCGTGAGTCTTCAGTTGTCGAGATGCATAGGCTATAACCTTTCCGCGTTGCATCAATACGCAACCTAGCCCAGAATAGGATGCATCCGAATAGACCACCAAGTCTTCATTCCCCTCGGGCAATGTCAAGACAGGAGCTTGGGTCAGTCTCATCTTCAATTCCTCAAACGCATTCTCCTGTTCCCGGCCCCACACGAACTTTACGTCCTTGCGAGTCAATTTTGTCAAAGGTGAGGCTATCTTGGAGAAGTCTTGAATAAATCTCCGATAGTAGCCCGCCAGCCCCAAGAAGCTGCGAATCTCGGTTGGCGTCTTCGGTGACTTCCATTGCATCACGGCCTCAACCTTTGCTGGGTCCACCGTTATTCCTTCTGCATTCACTACGTGACCCAGAAATTGCACCTCGCGTAGCCAAAAGGCGCACTTGGAGAACTTGGCATACAATTTCTCCCTTCTCAACGTTTCCAATACTTCCCGAATGTGGTCGGCATGCTCTGTCTCGCTTTTCGAATAAATCAGGATATCATCGATGAACACAATCACTGATTTATCTAACATTGGCCGGCACACTCGGTTCATCAAATCCATAAAAGCAGCCGGCGCATTGGTCAACCCAAAAGACATGACAAGAAACTCATAGTGACCGTAGCGCGTACGAAAGGCTGTTTTAGGGATATCCTGCTCCCTCACCTTCAGTTGATGGTAGCCTGATCGAAGATCTATCCTGAAAAACCAACTGGCACCCTGAAGTTGATCAAACAAGTCATCGATCCTTGGTAAGGGGTATCTGTTCTTCACCGTCAGCTTATTCAGCTCGCGGTAGTCAATGCACATTCTCATACTACCATCCTTCTTCTTTACGAACAGGACCGGAGCACCCCAAGGTGAGATACTCGGTCTGATGAACCCCTTATCCAGCAGCTCCTGCAACTGCTCCATCAACTCTTTCATTTCCGTCGGAGCCAAGCGATACGGTGCTTTTGCGACAGGTTGGGCACCCGGTATCAGGTCGATCTGGAACTCGATCTCTCGGTCTGGTGGCAAACCCGATAAGTCTTCGGGAAACACATCTGGAAAGTCACACACCAACGGCACATCGCATAGCTGTGGTGTTGGAGTCTCTACATTCTTTACATAACATAAGTAGGCGCTACATCCGCGCCTCATGCACTTTCCCGCCACCGCCATTGAGATCACCTTCGGAATTGTCGTAACTCGATCGCCATAAATCGTCACCGGACTTCCGTCGGTCGCCGTCAGTCTAATCATCTTCCTTCGGCACACGATATTCGCTTCGTAGGTTGCTAACCAGTCCATTCCTAACACTACATCGAATCCTCCTAGAGGCATCACATGTAACATGGCAGCAAACCTATGGCCCTCTAATTCTATAGTACAGCCCTCTATCACATCCGTAACCCTAGTGGACTTACCAATAGCGGTTTCTACGTCAAAGGACTTATCATGGCATTTCCTCCTAGCAGGCAGTTTAGCACAGAAGGTAGTAGAAATAAAACTTCTACTGGCACCCGAATCAAATAACACAGAGGCTAAAATTTGGTCTATTAGGAACGTACCGGACACAACATCAGGGTCCGTTCTAGCCTCCTCCTGCGTCATGGTGAACGCCCTAGCCTTTGCCCTCGGTGCTTCTCCTCCCGTCTTCTTCTCCCCTGAGCCCTCAGCCCTTGGCTTCTTACAATCTCTGCTCATATGACCACTTTCCCCACAGTTAAAACACGTGCCCATCCGGCAATCCCTTGATACATGTCCCGTCTTCCCACACTTAAAGCAGAGGTTGGATCCCCACTTACACTCCCCCGAGTGCTCTTTTCCACACTTACCACACTTCCTCACCCCAGCTCCAGACATGACCACTCGGCGGTCATCTACCCTTGCTTCTTGTTACTTGTCGAGGTATCACCTCGACCAAACCTCTTTCCCTGCCAACCCTTCTCTCCACCTGCCTTCTTTCCACCCTCAGCTTTCACCAACGCAGCTCTCTCATCGTACAACCTTCCCGCCAAATCCACCGCCAACCTAAAAGTACTCGGTCGAGCGGAAATCAAATGCCAACGAATTTCGGCTGGCAACCCTTGAATATACCGGTTGATCTTTCGGGACACCGGCGTCACCTGCTCTGGCACCAACAGCGCCAACTCGTTAAACTTAGTGGTATATTGTTGGTGGGTCATCGTCCCCGCCTCCAACTGCAGGAACTCTCTCTCTATCCTATCCATTTCCCGTCGTGGACTGAATTCCTCGATCACCAACCTTTTCAACTCAGCCCACTTCATCTTCCCTATAGCCCTGCTACCCTCGGCTTGGACTATATTTTTCCACCAGCATAGAGCCGACCCTGTGAAAGAGTGGGTAGCAAACTTCACCTTCTTGTCCTCCTGGCAATCACTGATATCGAGGACAGCTTCCATTTCCATCACCCATTGGTGAGCATCAGTAGCAGTACCGGACCCATCGAAAGTTGGGGGCTTGCACCTCATGAATTTCCCGTAATCACAGCCCCGGGCTGTCTCCAGTACCTGTTCTTCCTCCTCATCATCGGACAATACCGTCTCTGCCCCTACCTGTTGTTGTCCACCGGAGGACTGATTTCTCCCCGTCTCTCATCCTCTCGTACTGCCTTTAACACTTCTGTCATTACAGACGGTAAGATCGTCTGCATAACCTGGTGCACCTCCTCGACAACTGCCTCTTTCACCGAGGCCCTAAAATCATCACTCTCATTCATCCCCCCGAGGGGGTGGTATTAGGTTCTTCAGGAACCTTCTTTCTTGTCTAGGCCTTCCTCTTGTGGCTCGTGGTTCCACACCACTTCCGCCACTGCCTCCACCAAGAGGGGCTTTAGATGATCTACCACCGACCATCTTCTATCACTCACTGAAAGGTTCAAATACCAACACGGTCATTCAAGGAAATAGCTCAGTTTATGTTAAGTACAGTAAGTTACTAATTACAGTGGCCAGTTGTGATTAGTCACTTACTCCACTCTTCGTACCCCAAGCATTACCCTTCCTGACTACACCGGTATCTAAATCTAGCAGCACACATAACCACATTTCACACGCACATACTTTAATTAACTTTAAGAAAATACCTGATGGCACGCAGCTACTCAGATGGCATTCTCATTCTCTCTGTCCCATTCTCAGTTTAAGTTTAGGTTTATTATGAAAATTTTACCCATTTTACTTAAACTTTTGCTCTGATACCAACTTGTAAGGCCCCGCTCCCGGGCGCCCTACTGTTGGTGGTTCATCGCACATAAAACATACATAATGTATATAATCATAAAATAACGCAGCGGAAATGATAAAATATATACATTCTCATTCATTAATAATAGTCATTACATCATTGACTCGATTACAAAATGAAGCTTTCTCTACTTTGTCTCTCCTCCTAAGATCATACAGCGACCTCTAGAGGAGGTATCAAGTGCAAACATTTAAAGTTTATAATTTTATACTAAAGAATATTCCTTAAGTAATTCCGTACATCGGAACTCTGACGGAATACTCTTGACACACACATGCAACATATTTCGTTGCATGTGCTACGCGCACGCACCCAATGCGTGGCGAACTTATCAAAATCTAAAGAAGATTTCTTAAATAATCCCTTCCGAGGGAATACTCAAGAAATCTCATAATGGCATGCAACGTGATGAGTTGCGTGCGTTACAGACCCACAACGCATGACGTTGCATCATTATTAAATGGAGAATGCCATCCCAAAAGAGCTGAGTAGCCGCCTCGTGCCATCCCCAGCAACGCTACCTGCCAACTGGAAACACATAAAAAGTCAGCGTTGCTGAGTGAGTTCTAGTTTTATAATAAAACATACTTTTACTTATTTAAAAGTATCCTTTCATGCATGCGTTCATACATCATACGTACACAGAGATAATATTCGTTATTATCTTCGTCATTCGTTATCTCTAACTTCTCGTATGGATTCTGTCAGGCTTTACCCACTTCATAGCACTCGGCTATGATTACGGTGGTCGAATGACAAGAATCCCGTTCATACTTACTTGCGCACATTGAAAGGTGAATTGTACCAATACCATATGCTACACCCCAATCAGCCTTAGCTACCGGGCCGTAATCAACATATGACGGGAGCGTATGCCCGGTACTAGAGGTAAGCGGTAGAGGTACCATGACCATGGTCAGTCACATAGAAGGACCAATCGCGTTATTCAATGCTTGCAAGACATAATTCGTTCGTTCATTAATGCATGTATTCATCATCATTCATTCATTCGTTCATTCATTAATACATGCATTCATCATCGTGTTCCTCTTTCGTTATCTTTCACTTTACGTTACATAATACTTCGTTCGTTCGTTAATACGTAAAGTCATGGAAAGATATTCATACTTTATCATAAGGAACACACACATCATACATAGCATCATACGTACATCGTCATACATAACATCATACATGCATCATCATCATACCTACATCGTCATCATCATCATACATACATCGTCATACCTAACATCATACGTGCATCATCGTCATCATCATACATAACCTCGTACATACATAGCCTACATCATCAATCATCACTAGGCACTTACTATGCGTCATTCTGGTGCAGTAGCACTAACTGTCCCTCCAAGACCGTGAGGACTCATACTAGGACCTTACATAACATGTCGAGTCCACAATCATACCTTAGACGTATAACACAACATTATACCCAAATGGGTCATACATACATACGTCAGTAAACCAGTTTATATGTGTTCCAGCCCCAAAAACCATTCAAAACAAGTAAATGAGGGGTCCTAGAACTCACCTGTGCTTGACAAGCAGCCTCTCAATCAAGCCTTTAAGACGCGGGTAACACTACACTGCCTGCAGATAAGTTAACACTCAAAAGAGTTAATTTCTGCCTATTTTCGCCACTAATTTCGCAGGTAGTTTCGCCGGTAATTTCGCCGGGCGAATTAGCAGTTTCGCTGCTAATTTCGCTGGGTAGCAATCCGCCAGTTTCGCTGGACAGATTCGCTACTTCGAGCGCCCAACTTTCGTTGGAATTCCCTAGTTTCGCAATATCTAAGGTCAACTTGGACATTGGCATAGTCATAAGCGAAACCATAGTTTCGCTCCGGCGAATATATAGTTTCGCTGCAGCGAAACTGTAACTTCGCTGTAGGTTCCTCCAGTTTCGCTGGACGAACTTACAGTTTCGCTGGACGAGACCTTAATTTCGCAGAACGAGCTGAAATTTACGAATCAGCTCGTTTTAGCCCAAAAATCCAATCCTTTCCACCCAAACCCTTGCATTATCATCCAGGAAGCTATACCTAAGCTTCTTACACGTTGTATTATCCTAAAACGTGTGTTTTGGGCGATTTTTGCCACTAAAAACCCCAAAAACCCCAAACTCGGGTTTTTCACCAAATGTGGTAATTTAGATGCGTTTCTTACCTTGATTCTTGTAGTTTTGGAGTCCACAAACACTAGCCTTCGATTCTTGACCACCCGAGCTTCGATCCGGCACTTTCTCTCTCTACACTTTCTCTCTCTAGAATGGCGTTTGAGTGAAAATGAGAGTGCTCGGCTGACCCATCTATTTATATGCCAGGCGTCCCTGGGACCCCAAACTCGTTAAACTCGTGACCCGGAGGGTTAACTTGGTGTAATACCCGCAACCACTCTATATTCATTAAATGGTTTTCATCCGAGCCCATCGCTATCATCCGACTCGATCAGAAAATTTTCCGGGCGTTACACAAATAGTCCTCATGAGTCCAAATAGTCCTCATGTGCCCAGAATTTTTATACTTAGAAATTTTCACAGGATTTTTCTGGGAATCTGGGTTTTTGGGTTTTGACCGAGGTTGACCAAAGGCTATTTAATGATGATGTTATATACATGAAACGATGATTAATGATTAACCCTTGTTATTATTACTGATAATATTATCAGTAGTTTATTACTAATAGCAAATTATTATTATTATTTTAATATTGTTAAGTATGAAATGGCATGATGAAGGATGATTAAAATTTAACAGGAAGTATTATCATTAACAAAGTGAAAGATTAATGATAAAGAAAAGTGGAACGTAAATGAATGAACGAAAGTCTTGCAAGCAAATGAATGGAGGGGCACACCCCTGGCAGGTGTTAGCTCAACTGTGATGCGGGTTCGCTACGCCGAAGGATGCACACAGGGTCAATCTTTGAGATTGGCATATAGGTGAGCGACTTGGTGTCACAAAAGAATCACAGGATAAGTGCAATCCTTGAGATTGCCATAAGAGGTGAGCGACTCGGTGTCGCAAAAGACTAACAGGAACAAACAGGGCAATCATTAAGATTGCTAACGAGGTGTGTGAGTCTGTGTCGCAAAAGACTCGGAAGGATAATGATAAAAGTACTAATTGAACGATGATGAAGATAATAATGATATTACCTACGTGTACGTACGATGTGTGATCACATATGAATAATGAACGGTTTGAAATGAAAAGTAAAGTATTTTAATTAGAAAACTAGAACTCACTCAGCAACGCTGACTTTTATGTATTTTCCAGTTGGCAGGTAGCAGATTGCTGATGATGGCACACGGGGATGGCTATTTGGCGGGCAAGACTGACATCCATTTATGTTTTGACAATACTGTTGTTTTGAACTTCATTCAACTAATCATTTTGTGACCCATGAACTAGAATGTATTGCTTAACAACAGTGTTTATAATGAATGAATGGGTTTTTGTCAAATTGATTCCGCTGCTTAAATTTATAATATGTATGTTTTATGCTATGAATGACCAACTGTGAGGTGCCCAGGAACGGGGCCTTACATATTGTACATGTCATCGAAAGTACGTATGTAATGAATGTATGAATGAAATGAACGTACGAACGAATGTAATGAACGTACAAATGAAAGAAATGGTTGTACGTATGTAATGAATGTATGAAAGAAATGAACGTACGAACGTGTGAATGAATGAAAGTAAGATACGTTCGAATGAAAGAAAGAGTATGAAAGAATATGAATGTTAATGGTGAACGGCACATGAACGAAAGTTAATGAATGAAAGATGAAGATAATAATAATATTATCTGTGTGTACGTACTTGTGTGACCACATATAAGTAAAGAAAGGATTAACGAATGAAAAGTATGTTTTATTACAAAACTAGAACTCACTCAGCAACGCTGACTTTTTATGTATTTCCAGTTGACAGGTAGTGTTGCTGAGGATGGCGCGAGGCGGCTACTCAGCTCTTTTGGGATGGCATTCTTTTGTTAGATGCTTTTGTGATGTAATACAATAATAGATATTTTGTAATTGATGTGCGTTGTAATTACTGGCAAAAGCATTTATATTAAATTGAAAGTAAAAATTTATGTTTCCGCTGCATGGTTTTTAATAAGTTAATGTAAATATGTGTTTTATGTGCGATGATAGGCCAGCTGTGAGGTGCCCGGGAACGGGGCCTTACATGACGATGGTAGTGATTTGGTGGTTGATGTCGTGATGGGAGGTGTTGTTGCTACAATGGTGTTGTTGTGAGCACAACGGGTGACGTGCTGGAGGAGGTCGACGGGAAGTGTTCTTGTGGAGGTTAACTGGTGGTATGGAGGTGGATTAGGGGTTTGGACTTTGGATGTGGATTAGTGGTGATGGTGGTAAGTTATTTAAAATTCAAAGAAATCAGGAAAAGATATTTTGAAAGCTTTATGGTCAAATCAAATGACATATCACAAACAAGTACAACAATTAAAAAGACTAATATACCTTTGATCCCATCTCTACCACTCATTTAGAATCTTGATTATTTTATAATTAATGAATGGCTAAGATTAAGTTAATGAGTTCTCACAAATATGACGGGTTCTCACATGAACCCATATATATATATATAAATATATATATATATATATATATATAAATATATATATGTATATATATATATATATATATATATATATATATATATATGGATTGTGGACCCAATTTGGATCCATGGGTTAAGGGATAAATGGGCTTAAGAGCTCATTACCATCCTTAAACAACCCTAATCAGGCATTAGAACCACACTTGCAACCCAAGCAACAAAATACTAGAGGGAGAGAGTAGAGAGAGAAAGTGAGAGAAGATCAAAGGTTGGAAGCTTGGTGGATTGAGGGTTGAAGATTTGAGTGTTGGGGCATCAAACAACGAATGAGTAGTAAGGATTTCAGGTAAGCATCATCCCCTAAACATCCTTTTTAGAACATATCCGGATTTCTAGGTTTTGGGTTCAAAAATTTCAAAGAATCACATAAAGATCACATTTTATGTATGAGAACATGTAAAAAAGGTCAGATATAGTTTCAGGGATGATAAACCAAGGATTTAGACGTAAAAAGTTAAGATTTTGGGTTAAAAACGGGCTAGTTCGTTATTTTATACGTCCAGCGAAACTGTGACCCCGACCATCAAAACTGTGGGCTCTTACAGCGAAACTAAGAGAATTCCCAGCAAAACTACAGTTTCGCTAGTGCCCAGGTTGACCAATAGAACTTGCGAACCTAGGAAATTCCAACGAAAGTTGGGCGCACAAGGTAGCGAAACTGCCGTGCGAACCTGATGGGCGAAGCTGGCAGTGAAACTGCCAGCGAAATTGCATAGAAATGACTTATTTGAGTGTTAACTTATGTGCAGGCTGTGTAGTGCGAATCTAGCCTAGAAAACTTAGATGAGAAACCATTTACTTTGACCAAGTGAGTTCTAGATCCTCTTTATTTACAAGTTTTTCGATGTTTTTGGGGGCTATTATGCATAGTAAAACTAAGAACCCCGCTATCAGGGGCTACCACGCCCGAACCCCCGTTGTCCCTCGGAGGGTTGCTTATATGGTTTATTTCTCATTTTTGATGAAATGTGGATGCATAGACTAAGAGTTTATTTCTTATCATGTAAAGTATATGTATAACTAAAGATGTTTGTGAATCTTAAAGAAATGTTATTGGGCCCATAACGTGTACCTTGGTAAAGTAAAGCCTTGCAAGCAAATAACTGGGGAGGGTTGCATTTGTTGTGCCCTCATGACAGTAAGGCCTGGATTGGTATGACAATAATGGCCTGTTTGGGTACGACAGTAAGGCCTTAATTGGCATGTCGGTAAAGTCCTGTGTTTATCATAGGCACCGATAGTGACTGGTGTGACAACCTGAATTTTTCGGTTAATACTATTTAAACTAACTTCCTCCGTTTATCGCGAATTAATCCATTTTACTATTTTGTAAGAATAATAATAATAATAATAATAATAATAATAATAATAATAATAATAATAATAATAATAATAATATTGCTATTTTTGTAAGAATGTACAAAGTTGGATTTAAAAGTGCAGGGGGTATTTATGCAAATTTTAAAACTTATTTTAAAAGTTTTCTGCATAAAATAATAATAATACAAACCACAGGGACCATTTGTGTAATTAACCGAACCCAAACCCCCTTTCCCCCCGTGTTTCCGGCCGACCCTCCGGCCACCGCCGGAGCGGCTCCGGCCACCTAGCATAACCAATTTTAAACCGTTTTAAATTAAAAACTGGTCTCGAACATTTCTAGAACAAGAATCGAACCAATACCCCACTGTAATTTGAAAATTCAAGTGCGTGACAACCAAACCCACGAATCCTTCCACTGTCGGCCGACCACCCCGATTTTCGGCCACTTTCCAGCCACAATCGATCGCACTACATTATAATAACTCAACTAAACACGCACTAACGAGTATATATGTAAGGCCCACCTTTCTCAGGGGGACCTCACAGTTGGTCATTCACAGCTTAACATTGGTTTAAGACAATCATTTACTCATATATGTATAAATATATATATATTGCAGCGGAAAATACTGTAATTTCAATTCATTACAAATAAAATATAAACATTGTCTTTAATCCTCGAAACTATTTAGGAGTCCTTTGTTTAGCTTTTCTTCCTTAGGGATGCCAGTCTTCTAGTGCCAAGAAGCTTCAATCCCATGCCTCTATTCCATAGCTCTACTCTTACCTGTCAACTGATATGCATACAAAAGTTAGCTTCGCTGAGTGAATTCTAGGTTTACTTTGCTAAATAACTTTCGTAAGAGATATTAGCTTTATCAGTTGAAACTAATCATCGTGTATCACAATATAAGTACACACAGGCTATCATTTATCAATACTTTATCATTTATTGTTATTTATTACTCTTCTTTATCCGTCAATTCTCTGTCACAATCGGTGCCTAGGCTCGCCTAGGACTTTACCGACATACCAATTAAGGGCTTACTGTCGTACCCGATCAGGCCATTATTGTCATGCCAATTCAGGACTTACTGACCTGCCTGTTCGAGCATACTTTATCACTTTATCACTGGTGAGGGCACAACGAATGCAACCCTCCTTTATCAATTGCTTGCAAGGCTTTACTTTATCACTTTATCAAGGTACATGTTATGGGCCCAATAACAATTCTTTAAGTTTCACTTATATCTTTAGTTTTCCCATACACTTAACACATAATAAGAAGCAAACTCTTAGTCTAAGCATTCACATTTCATCAATCATGAGAGATAAACTCGATAACTGACCCTCCGCGGGACAGCGGGGGTTCGGGGCGGCAGCCCGAAAATTATTTTGAACTATTTAAATTGCACATTTTACTTTAGGAAATTTTATTTTCTTGATAGAAGGTCTTAAAAACCGTCATCATAAAGTATGTAATTTAGTATGCATATCACCCAAAACATTATAAACGGGTAAAGGAGGGGTCTAGAACTCACCTGAACTTGTCCAAGTAGCTTAAATTCTAAGTCACTTAAGCTATAGCCTGAATACTCTAGCTGCACGAAAGTTAATATGCAAAAATGTCATTTTCTCATAGTTTCGCCTACAGTTTCGCTGGTAGTTTCGCTGCCAGTTTCGCTGGTAGTTTCGCTACCAGTTTCGCTGGGCAGCACTTCTGCTAGTTTCGCTAGGCAGATTCGCTGCCTTGAGCGCCCAACTTTCGTTGGAATTTCCTAGTTTCGCAATGTCTATAGGTCTGCCTAAGTGCTTAGCGAACTTATCAGCGAAACTATAGTTTCGCTGTAGCGAAACTGTAGTTTCGCTAGGAATCTCCTAGTTTCGCTGGATAAATGCACAGTTTCGCTGGATGAATACTTAAATTCGCTGGATCGGGGCCCAGTTTCGCTGGATGAACAGAAACTAAGAACCAGCCCGTTTTTAACCCAAAATCTTAACTTTTTACGTCCAAATCCTTGGTTTACCTTCCATGAAACCAGATCTAACCTTTTTACACGTTTTCATACGTTAAAATTTGACCTTTATGTGTTTCTTTGAACTTTTCAAAACCCCAAAACCCTAGAATTCGGGTTTGATCTACAGAAGGCCTTAGAGGTTGATTCTTACCTTGTTTTGTTGCTCTTTCCTTGTGTTTTGCTGCTCCAATCACCCAGCTCTCCAATCCTTCAACCCTTCAAACTCCAAATCTTGATTTTCTTCACTTTCTCTCTCTCTACTTTCTCTCTCTACGAATTTGATGGCTAGGGTTGGAATGATGGAATGGATCTGATCATGCATGGTTTAAGGGCTGATTAAGGGCCCTTAAACCCATCAAACCTAGCCCATTAAGGCTAAGTTGGTCCAAAGCCCACTAATTTACCCCTTTATTTCTTAAATTAACCCTTAAAAGCCCATTATTATTAAATGGTTTGTTTCGAGAAATTTCAAGGCGTTACAATATATATGTCTATAATCATTTAAATTCATCTAAAACACAAGAAATTCCACCTCATTCGGTCGCGACTGTTCTTCATTGTATCCACCTTCAAATCGACCTTAAACAGGTAATTAAATACGTTGATTTGCTCGATTTTAGATGGGGATCAAAAGCCCCATGATAATCGACAGTAACAACATCAAATTGGGGTTCGATTTTGAATCAATCGAACTAGGGTTTATATGTGTTAGGGATGGTTTGCTATTAGTGTTTAAAAGAAATTGGAACGGGATCATTTCGCGGCTGTATGCCTTTGGTTCACTGGTCCTGCGCTCACATTGCAATCCAAGAGGTCCCGGGTTCGAACCCGGGCACCCTCTTTTATTTTTTTAAAGGCTTTCTAGGCTTTTAAAAATTACAAAAAACGTACCTAAAAATTATAAAAATTATTTTATAAATGTTGTTTATTTTTAAAACCACCAAATTAATTTTCTGGAATTTATTTCCTAAAATATCTTAACATTTTTTTTATTAACTTCAAAACAAATGATATAATTAGACTAACTTTTATAAAATAGATTTAAATATTGTTTATTTTATTAAAACATTACATGTTCAATAATACAATTATATTATTTTCTTATTTTAACTTATTAATTATCATTTGTTTCAAATAATAAATCATAAATCTTTTGATCCAATGATATTTTTAAATGTATATCTAACCTTTATATTTAAATTGTTTTCTTTTAAGATAATTAAATGAATAGTCCTTTTAATTGAATCAAAACATAAATGATTACGTTAAAAACTTATTACTTATAAAAACCCCAAATTCTTATCGAATCCCTAGTTCGCGTATAATCGTTAAACCTTATTAATAACCTAAATCTTAAATATATATACATGTTTAGGTACCTCGTGAAGGCGTTCATTGGAACGACGATTATCATCCTAGTTAATCATCTTATATACATACTTACGCGCCATGTGAGTTTACAGTCCCACTTTTACTTTATACTTATTTCGGGGGAGAGAAACATGCTATTTTCATAAACGTTACATTACATTGGGTTTTTGTGATACTGCATATACATGATACTATGTTTGTATACTTTGCCCTTCGGACCGTTAATATGCAAATAGCGAGGTGATTGTTAGTAGATCTACTGGGATTGACATACCCTGCCCGGGCTTGTCACGCTAGCTGGTCAAACGGGTGAACGGTTATCCTGTTTTACAGTGTTGTGGTGGGGAATCCACAGTCGGGCCTACTTTATTATTTGATTATATGTCAGCTCGGTCGCGACTTCATACACATAGTGATCATTATGGACTAGCTACCCATTATATGCTTTGATTACAAAATTCGGGAATTTCATTACTGATACTTACTGTTTTCTGATAAACCTGTGAACTCACCAGTCTTGTACTGACTTTTGCATGTTTCCTCTCAGGACATTGATGTGGCACGTTTAGGGGCATAGCATCTACTGCATGTCATTCCGCGTTCATCCCAAACTATTTTCAAGACTTAATTTTATGTACTTTACATAAAATGGATTGGACGCGTGTTTGTGTGTTCCAAAACCGTTGTTAAATGTTTTCCTATTTTTGCTTCCGTAATACTTAAATATTTTTGGTTTGGTTCATTAAAATTAAGCAACTTATATGATTTGTAATTATCGAGTCGTTTGGTGTAGCTGATGCTTATCTGAGATCCTGGTTATGTCACACGCCTGACGGTAAAACCCCGTTCGTGGAAATTGAGGGTGTGACAGATTGGTATCAGAGCATTAGTTATAGCGAACTAAAATGAACTTTGCATCTCATTTGCATTGCATTTTAGACTATAGCTAGATTTGCATTAGTTACACACACGTAGATTATTAAGCTGTGCTTACTTAATTTGGTTGCCTAAGAACTTTTGCTTTAACATATCCCTATGAGCTTACGACTATAGGGATGGTGACTCCGAGTTGCTGTGAGTCACGGGAAGGGTTACTTATGAATTTCCTTAACTTTTGGTTACCTGAAAACTTTTGCTTTAACATATCCCTGTGACACATAGACACCTGTATTCTGGATTTCCTGGCAAAAGGCCTTCGGGCTAAGGCAAGCATATCGTATAAATCTCATTGTGAGACCAGTTATGCTTACCTGGGGATTTCTAGGATGAGTGATAAACTATGGTCAATACACAAGTCTCTAAGGCAAATGGGTCAAATACCTTGGCGTGTCAACGATTCCTGAACCTTACTAATCCTTTCGTATACCTTGATTGATCGACCCCGATATAATACTTACATATTTGGTACTTCTATCGTTGATGACCACTGTACTTGACAAGATATGTTAACCTGATAGGAGGAACCGGGGGTGATCATGCAAAGAAAATTACCATTACGGGTGCACACGTAATTGTAATTTGTCATGCATGCTAAGTCCGGTGAATTTGGTCGGGTGGTAACATTTTAGTCGGTATAAGTCATCATTTCTATACCGTGAGCAAGAAATTTTCAATTTTCATAGAACATGGCTATTGATGTGAACACTATCCTCCAAATTCTACTTGTATGAATGCTCACTCTTACCTCGAATTTGGATGAAATTCAAACCATGACGTTTGTATTAATCCCTCG
The DNA here is from genome assembly GCA_024085815.1 of Flaveria linearis. Taxonomy (NCBI): domain Eukaryota; kingdom Viridiplantae; phylum Streptophyta; class Magnoliopsida; order Asterales; family Asteraceae; genus Flaveria; species Flaveria linearis. The sequence goes on from CM044011.1 coordinate 41,542,931, forward strand.
GATTCGAACTGATCCTCTAGTTTGTCTGTTACTTTAAATTCTTGGACTTCTTTTCCTTTTCATTCCAAGATAAACAAACAAACAAACAAACATACCCAGTGTATCCCGCTGGAAAGCAGGGTCTGGGAGGGGTATATGGTGGCATGTCTTTCCCCTATCTAGAAAGATAGAGAGACCGCTACCGAAGAGACCCCCGACTCGTTAACAAAGTCAATAACAATAACAAGCATAATACAAAGCATACAACACACAGATATATATCACATAAAGAATTAGATAAAGCATACGACACAAAGATATATATTCACACAAAGATATAACACAGTCAATAACAATAACAATCGTAATAAAAACGGCATGTACACCCAAAGAGGGTATATGAGGAAAACTACACCTAGCGAGTGTGGTCCGGCCATATATTACCGTATACCCTTCCCACCCACAAAAACCCACTAAAAGTCCTTGATTTTAATTCTACGCCTCCTCACTTCTATCCTCGATCATGTTCTCAGAAAGATGCAAGTCTATCATATCCCTCCTAATAACCTCGTCCCAAGTCAACCTAGGTCTACCTCTACTCCTCCTACCCTCTAAGGTGATGTTCTCTACTGCTCGGACAGGTGCTGCCATCGTTCTCCTTTTCACGTGCCCAAACCATCTTAATCTTCCCTCTCTTATTTTTTCTGTGATAGAAGCCACCTCTAGCCTCTGGCGAAAGACGTCGTTTCTTATCCGATCCAATCTTGTATGTCCACACATCCACCTCAGCATTCGCATTTCTGCGACCTCTATTGTCTCTCGTGCGATTTCTTTATGGCCCAACAGTCTGTGCCGTATAACATAGCTGGACGTACTGCCACTCTGTATAGTTTCCCTTTAGTTTGGCTGGGAACTCATTCCAAGATAAAGGGGTTATTTTCATGCGATTGATAGCTTTGAATTTTGATATCTGGTTGGATATTTACTTATTTATGTATATGGTAATTTAAAGAATGTCGGGAAGAGGACGTGGACGCGGGAGAGGTAGCATCTCCATGATGCCTGCAGAATTGGCGGCAATAATCAATCAGAGTGTTACCGCAGCGTTGGCAAGCCAACACACTCCACAACGGAATCTTATTGGACAACAAGCTTGCACCTACAAGTCCTTTATGGACTGCAAACCTAATCCATTCAGGGGAACTGAGGGAGCAGTGGGACTACTTCGTTGGTTCGAAAAGCTGGAGTCGGTGTTTGAAATCTGTGACTGCCCTGCCGAGAGTAGGGTGAATATGCTGCTGGTACCATGGATGATGCTGCACTGAGCAGGTGGAATACGCAAGTCCAGGTGTTGGGTATTGAAGCTACAAATGCCATGACCTGGGAGAATTCAAGAGGTTGCTAAAAGGGGAATACTGTTCCAGAGATGAAGTGCAGAAATTGAAACTGAATTCTGGAATTTAAAAATGGTGGGTTTCGAGGTTGAAGCCTACACGACTCGATCCCACGAGTTGGCTACCTTATGTCCCACTATGGTCAACCGGCTTACAAACGAGTTGAAAAGTACATCGATGGGCTAGTACCGGAAATACAGAGCATGGTCACCACTGCTAGACCAGCTACCATTCAGGAAGCTGTCCAACTAGCCCCACAAGCTGACTGACCAGGCTGTCACTCAGGGTAAACTGCCCCCGCGTGGTGCTGCATCTGCTTCCAACGATAAAAAGAGGAAATGGGAATCATCTGCCAGTGGGAAGCAATTCTCATGCTCTACTCATCAACCCCAACACAAGAAGTTCAACCCGTCCCAATCTTCTCGTGACATGGGGAACTTGGGCGGCTATCATGGAAATCTTCCGAAGTGCAATAAATGTAAGTTCCATCATATTGGGCAATGCACAAGGAACACTTGTGAGAGGTGTGGAAAGTTTGGGCATGCTGCCAAGGATTGCAGGGTAAACCTCTCGGAAAAGGCACCACAACAGCAGCAGCAACACAATAACCGTACTGGGTGTTATGAATGCGGTCAACCCGGTCACTTTAAAAGGGAATGTCCAAAGCTAAAAGGGAATGGAAATAGTGCTGCTACTGAAAAGCCTAAAGACAACAACAATAGTGGTGGCGGTGGCAGAGGCGGAGTCTTCATCATGGGCTCAGGTGAGGCTCGAAACGACCCTACTATAGTATCTGGTAGATTCTCTATTAATGGGTGTTATGCCTCTGTTTTATTGACTCCGGTGCTGATAAAAGTTATGTATCCATGAAATTTAGCAAAGTACTAGGAATGGCAGCTACTAACCTGACTTCTGAGTACACCATAGAAATAGCCGATGGTAGGACGATAACAGCAACCCAAGTGTTAAAAACTGTAAGCAAGGCTTATCTGGACACACTTTCTGCATAGACCTTATTCCTGTCACACTAGGAAGCTTCGATGTAATAGTCAGGATGGATTGGTTATCCCAAAATAGTGCTGAGATCGTTTGCAAGGTGAAGCTGATCAAGTTACCCATCTTAGACGATGAAATTCTTACAGTGGAAGGTGATAAGGCGGGTGCGGTGGTCGGCATCATATCATGTTTGAAGGCTCAGAAATGTCTCAGAAAAGGACACCTTGCCTTGTTGGAACTTGTTATTGAAACGAAGACGGATGAAAGGCGAATCGAAGATATTCCCGTTGTGAGAGACTTCCCTGAAGTATTTCCCGAAGACCTACCTTGTAACACCCGTAATTTCTTATTAAAGAAATTAAAAGAAAAAAATAGAAAGAGAAAGGAAAGAAAAACAAAAGTTACTTTTGTTAAGGGCCAAAAGTGTCAAATGGGCAAACTTTTATTAATTCTTTGTACAAAAGGTGGTATGGCACCCACGTTGTCTGCATTTTCACTTCATTCGAACTTTTTAGAGAGAGAAAGTAGCAGGAGCAGAAAACCATCGGAATTTTGAAGAAGGATCTGAGAAATTCGAAGTTTTTGGTAAGAAATCCCGAATTCATGATGTTAGGACGATTCTAGAACCATACATGAGCATATAAATGTGACTAGTGTGTTCGGGTTGCTCTGTGTGTGTGTTTTAGGTGTATAAACGACTGAGAAGTTCAAGGAAGGGCATCCAAAACCCGAAGACAAATTAAGGTGAGTTCTAGACCCCTTTTTATGGTTTTAAATGTTTGGGGCTGGAAAATGCATGCAAATATATTTTTATAAAGTTTGGGTCGAAACCCGTATGAACGATTGTATGTATGTTTATGTTATGTTAAATTTATGCTTAGAATTATGTGCATATGTTTAGAAATAGGCATTTGATGTTCTGGATTCGGAATATGAATTAGACATATGAGTAGGATGCTAATGTGTCTGAAAATGGGACTTAGAATAAATAAGCAAAGTTGGTAAGTCCACTAGTGGTCATACGACCAACAGTGTGGTCGTATGACCAGAATATTTTTCTAAGTGTTGAGCCCAATAGGACTCATACGACCAACAGTGGTCGTATGAATATGTGATATTTTCTAAGTATGAGGCCAATAGGACTCATACGACCAACAGTGGTCGTATGATCATGTGGAAATTTTCTAAGTATGGGCTCATACGACCAACAGTGGTCGTATGATCCAAATATGTGCCTAAGTCCAGGGGTGGTACGACCAGCAGTGATCATACGACCAACAGTGTGGTCGTATGACCAGTTGATAATTCTAAGTGTTAAGTGAAAAGTCCAGCAGTGCTCATACGACTAATAGTGCTCATACGCCCAGAGGCTTATACGCCCAACAGGCTAAAACGCCTAGATCACTTAGCATTTTTCAGGAATTTCAGTAAAGTTCGAAGTTCGAGGTTTGACCAGGGTTGACTAGGGTTAATAAATGATGATGTCTCATGCATATAATGATGAGTATGATTAACCCTAATTGTTACTAATATTATATTAGTATATTATTGTTAACAATATTATTAAAATATTGTTAAGTAAGGTATGATGCTATGCATGATGATGTACATATGATGATGAATGTATGATGATGAATGTATGATGAATATGTATGATGTGTGTATGTCCTTGTGATTGTGTATGCTTATCTTTCTGAAACTTTACGAATAACGAGAAATGAATTAATGAAGTATTATGTATCGTAAAGTGAAAGATAATGAAAGAGGAACATGATGACGAATGCATGTATTAACGAATGAACGAAATGAAGAATGATGATGAATACATGCATTAATGAACGAATGAATTATGTCTTGCAAGCATTGAATAACGCGATTGGTCCTTCTATGTGATTGACCATGGTCATGGTACCTCTACCGCTTACCTCTAGTACCGTGGCACCATGTTTAGCTGTCCCTCCATAGACTTCGGCCCAGTACCGTGGCATACGTTTGTTGTTCATTGTTGACCTCGGCCGTACTGTGGCACTACGTTTAGCTGTCTATGGATTGACTTCGGCCCGGTAGCTAATAACGTTCGGGGTGTAGCATATGGTATTGGTACAACTAACCTTTCAATGCGTGCAAGTAAGTATCTGTAGTATGGAACCCCTACCGCTTACCTCTAGTACCGGGCATACGTTTTGCTGTTCATTTAATGACTTCGGCCCGGTAGCTAATAACGTTCGGGGTATAGCAGATGGTAGTGGTACAGAAGATATCCAATGTGTAAGTAAGTATGAACGGGATTCGTGTCATTCGACCACAGTAATCATAGCCGAGTGCTATGAAGTGGGTAAAGCCTGACAGAATCCATACGAGAAGTTAAAGATAATGATGAATAACGGATGATGAAGATAATAATGAATATTATCTATGTGTACGTATGATGTATGAACGTATGAACGAAAGGATACTTTAAATAAGTAAAAGTATGTTTTATTACAAAACTAGAACTCACTCAGCAACGCTGACTTTTATGTATTTTCCAGTTGGCAGGTAGTGTTGCTGAGGATGGCACGAGGCAGCTACTCAGCTCTTTGGGATGGATCTTTTGATAATGTTTTTGTATTGTAATGCAAACAAATGATATTTTGTAACAGGGGTTGTATTACTTTACAAAAGCATTTATAGTAAAATTTTAAAGTTTCCGCTGCATAGTTTATTAAGTTATATTAAATGTATGTTTATGGGTGATGACGACCAACTGTGAGGTGCCCGGGATCGGGGCCTTACAAGTTGGTATCAGAGCCAAAGTTTAAGTGAAATGGGTAAAATTTTTAGAATAAACCTAAGACTTAAACTGAGAATGGGACAGGGGGGAAATGGGAATGCCATCTGAGTAGCTGTGGCCATCAGGTATTTTCTTGAAAGTTAACCAGTGTTACGTGTGCATGTTATGTGTTTATGTGTACTGTTAGACTTAGATACTAATGTAGTCAGGACAGGTAATGCTCGGGTGTGAAGAGTAGAGTAAGTGGCTAATCACAACTGGCCACTGTAATTAGGGACTTACTATACTTGACATAAACTGAGCTATTTCCTTGAATGACAGTATGGTGTTTAAATCAGTGTGTGATAGAAGATGGTCGGTGGTAGATCATCGAAACCCCAATTGGTGGAGGCAGTGGCGGAAGTGGGTGGAACCACGAGCCACAAGAGGTAGGCCTAGGCAAGAGAAGAAGGTTCCCGAAGGACCTAATACTACTCCCTCGGGGGGAGTGGATGAGAGTGATAATGTGAGAGCCTCGGTGAAAGAGACGGTGATCGAGGAGGTGCACCAAGTCATGCAGACGATCTTACCATCTGTAGTGACTGAAGTGATAAAGGCAGTACGTGAAGATGATAGACGAGGGAGGAATCGGTCCTCAGGAAGACAACAACAGGAGGAAACAGAAACGGTACTATCTGATGATGAAGAGGAAGAAGAACAGTTACAGGAGACGCCCGGGGTTGTAACTAGGGGCATTCATGAGGTGCAAACCCCAACTTTTGATGGGTCTGGTACTGCTACTGATGCTCACCAATGGGTGATGGAAATGGAAGCTGTCCTCGATATTAGTGATTGCCAGGAGGACAAGAAGGTGAAGTTTGCTACCCCTCTTTCACAGGGTCGGCTTATGTGGTGGAAGAATATAGTCCAAGCCGAGGGTAGCAGGGCTATAGGGAAGATGAAATGGGCTGAGTTGAAAAGGCTGGTGATCGAGGAATTCAGTCCTCGTCGGGAAATGGATAGAATAGAAAGGGAGTTCCTGAGCTGGAGGCGGGGACGATGACCCACCAACAATATACCACCAAGTTTAACGAATTGGCGTTGTTGGTGCCGAGCAGGTGACGCCGGTGTCTCGAAAGATCAACCGGTATATTCAGGGGCTGCCAGGCGAAATTCGTTGGCACTTGATTTCTGCCCGACAAGCACTTTCAGGTCGGCAGTGGATTGGCGGGAAGGTTATTCGATGAACGGGCTGCTTTGGTGAAGGCTGAGGGAAGCAAGAAAGGGAAGTGGAGAGAAGAACTGGCAGGGGAAGAGATTTGGTCGGGGTGATACTTCGACAAACAACAAGAAAGCAAGGGTGGATGACCGCCGAGTGGTCGTGTCTGGAGCTGGGTGAAGAAGTGTGGTAAGTGTGGAAAGGAGCACTCAGGGGAGTGCAAGTGGGGATACAACATCTGCTTCAAGTGTGGGAGGACTGGACATAAGGCCAAGGATTGTCGGATGGGCAAGTGTTTTAACTGTGGGGAAAGTGGTCATATGAGCAAAGATTGCAAGAAGCCGAGGGCTGAGGGCTCGGGAGAGAGAAGACGGGAGGAGAAGCACCGAGGGCAAAGGCTAGGGCGTTCACGATGACGCAGGAAGAGGCTAGGACGGACCCCGATGTGGTTGTCAGGTACGTTTCTAGTAAATAAACTCTTGCTTCTGTGTTATTTGACTCTGGTGCTAGTAGGAGTTTCATTTCTGCTACTTTCTGTGCTAAATTGCCTGTTGTAGTAAATGCATTAGTGAGCCTTTTATGTAGAAACTGCTATTGGTAAGTCCACTAGAGTTACGGATATGATAGGGGACTGTACCATAGAATTAGAGGGCCATAGGTTTGCTGCCATATTACATGTGGTGCCTCTAGGAGGATTCGATGTAGTGTTAGGAATGACTGGTTAGCAACCTACGAAGCGAATATCGTGTGCCGAAAGAAGATGATTAGACTGACGGCGACCGACGGAAGTCCGGTGACGATTTATGGCGATCGAGTTACGACGATTCCGAAGGTGATCTCGATGGCGGTGGCGGGAAAGTGTATGAGGCGCGGATGTAGCGCCTACTTATGTTATGTAAAGAACGTAGAGACGCCAACACCACAGCTATGCGATGTGCCAGTGGTGTGTGACTTTCCAGATGTTTCCCGAAGACTTATCGGGTTTGCCACCTGACCGAGAGATCGAATTCCAGATCGACCTGATACCGGGTGCCCAACCTGTCGCAAAAGCACCGTATCGCTTGGCTCCGACGGAGATGAAAGAGTTGATGGAGCAGTTGCAGGAGCTGCTGGATAAGGGGTTTATCCGACCGAGTATCTCACCTTGGGGTGCTCCGGTTCTGTTCGTAAAGAAGAAGGATGGTAGTATGAGGATGTGCATCGACTACCGCGAGCTGAATAAGCTGACGGTGAAGAACAGATACCCTTACCAAGGATCGATGACTTGTTTGATCAACTTCAGGGTGCCAGTTGGTTTTCAAGGATAGATCTTCGATCGGGTTACCATCAACTAAAGGTGAAGGAACAAGATATCCCTAAAACAGCCTTTCGTACGCGCTATGGTCACTACGAGTTTCTTGTCATGTCTTTTGGGTTGACCAATGCGCGGCTGCTTTCATGGATTTGATGAACCGAGTGTGCCGACCAATGTTGGATAAATCAGTAATTGTGTTCATCGATGATATTCTGATTTATTCAAGAAGTGAAAAAGAGCATCTCGGGCATATTCGGGAAGTGTTGGAAACGTTGAGAGGGAGAGAAATTGTACGCCAAGTTCTCCAAGTGCGCCTTTTGGTTACGTGCGAGGTGCAATTTCTGGGTCACGTAGTGAATGCAGAAGGAATAATGGTGGACCCAGCAAAGGTTGAGGAGCTGTGATGCAATGGAAGTCACCAAAGACGCCAACCGAGATTCGTAGCTCTTGGGATTGGCGGGCTATTATAGGAGATTTATTCAAGACTTCTCCAAGATAGCCTCACACTTTGACAAAATTAACTTGTAAGGACGTGAAATTCGTGTGGGGTCGAGAGCAGGAGATGGCTTTTGAGGAATTGAAGGCAAGACTAACACAAGCTCCTGTCTTGACTTTGCCTGAGGGAAGTGAAGACTTAGTGGTCTATTCGGATGCATCTTATTCTGGGCTAGGTTGTGTGTTGATGCAACGTGGAAAGGTGATAGCCTACGCATCTCGACAGCTGAAGACCCACGAAGTCAAACTATCCACGCACACGATCTAGAATTAGCTGCGGTGGTTTTTGCATTGAAGATATGGCGGCACTATCTATACGGGACGAAGTGCACTATCTTCACAGACCACAAAAGCTTGAAGTACTTCTTCGAGCAGAAGGATCTAAACATGAGGCAGAGGCGGTGGTTGGAGTGATAAAATTATGTTTGTGAGATCCATACCACCGGGCAAAGCCAATGTGGTGGCTGATGCCCTAGCCGAAAAGAAAGGCCTGAACCGATCCGAGTGAAGGCTTATCATTGATCATGACCTCCGACGTGATGACACAGGTTAAGGAGTTTCAAGACGAGGCTTTGAAAGAAGATCGTCTTAACTCTGAAAGGATGAGAGGTCTAGTTATAGAATTGGGTGAGAACACTCTAGGTGTTAAGACCCGATTTGGGCGAATGTGGATTCCTCGATACGGGGATCTACGTGGTAAAATATGGATGAGGCCCATAAGACACGATACTCCATTCACCCGGTGCTACCAAAATGTACCACGATATGAAGAAAGACTATTGGTGGCCGGGCATGAAACGCGACGTAGTGGAGTACGTAAGTAAGTGCTTAACTTGCTTACAAGTGAAGGCGGAACACCAGAAGCCCTACGGGAAGATCCAACCGTTGGATATACCCGAGTGGAAGTGGGGAACACATCACCATGGATTTCATCACTAAGTTACCACGTACCCCTAAAGGGTATGATGCATATGGGTGATGTGGACCGCTTGACAAAAAGTGCCCCACTTCCTACGATCCGCGAAACGTACTCATCGGAGAGATTGGCGGATCTGTTCATCAAGGAGAAGATTGTAGCTCGTCATGGTGTGCCGGTGTCTATTGTGTCTGATCGTGACACCCGGTTTACCTCCAAGTTTTGGAAGAGATTTCATGATGCGATGGGGACGAGACTACACATTAGTACAGCATATCACCCTCAGACAGACGGTCAGTCTGAGAGGACGATCCAAACACTCGAAGACATGCTTGGGGCGTGCGTGATCGACTTTGGAGGAAGTTGGGATGATCACCTGCCGTTAGCAGAATTCTCGTACAACAATAGTTATCACGCCAGCATTGGCATGCCACCATACGAGATGCTATACGGTAGGAGTGTAGGAGCCCGTATGTTGGGGAGACATTGGGCAGAAAGAATTGGGAGGTGTTGAGTGATTGAAGCAACGACTGAGAAATAGAAAAGATCAAAGCCTTCATGAAGGCGGCGAAAGATAGGCAAAAGTCGTATGCTGACAAGAGGCGAAGACCGATAGAGTTCAAGGTTGGTGACCGAGTTATGTTGAAGGTCTCGCCTTGGAAAGGAATCATTAGATTCAGGAAAAGAGGTAAGCTAAGCCCGAGGTACATAGGACCTTTCCGAATTATCGCACGAGTAGGAGAGGTGGCTTATCGACTTGAATTGCCAGATGAGTTAAGTGGAATTCATCCCACATTCCATGTATCCATCTGAGGAAGTGCTTAGCTGATGAAGACATGGTTGTACCACTGGAGGATATTGAAGTAGACGAACGGCTCAACTACGTGGAGCAACCAGTGGCAATCATTGATCGTAAAGAAAGAGAGTTGAGGAATAAAGTGGTTCCTCTTGTGCGTGTACAGTGGAAGCACAGGAGGGATCCGAGTCTACGTGGGAGACTGAAGAAGAGATGAGACAACACTACCCACATCTGTTTGAGGAATAACAGGTTCGGGGACGAAACCTATATAAGGGGGTGGACTTGTAACACCCGTAATTTCTTATTAAAGAAAATAAAAGAAAAAAAAATAGAAAGAGAAAGGAAAGAAAAACAAAAGTTACTTTTGTTTAAGGGCCAAAAGTGTCAAATGGGCAAACTTTTTATTAATTCTTTGTACAAAAGGTGGTATGGCACCCACGTTGTCTGCATTTTCACTTCATTCGAACTTTTAGAGAGAGAAAGTAGCAGGAGCAGAAAACCATCGGAATTTTGAAGAAGGATCTGAGAAATTCGAAGTTTTTGGTAAGAAATCCCGAATTCATGATGTTAGGACGATTCTAGAACCATACATGAGCATATAAATGTGACTAGTGTGTTCGGGTTGCTCGTGTGTGTGTTTTAGGTGGATAAACGACTGAGAAGTTCAAGGAAAGGGCATCCAAAACCGAAGACAAATTAAGGTGAGTTCTAGACCCCTTTTACTGGTTTTTAAATGTTTGGGGCTGGAAAATGCATGCAAATATATTTTATAAAGTTTGGGGTGAAACCGTATGAACGATGTATGTATGTTATGTTATGTTAAATTATGCTAGAATTATGTGCATATGTTTAGAAATAGGCATTTGATGTTCTGGATTCGGAATATGAATTAGACATATGAGTAGGATGCTAATGTGTCTGAAAATGGGACTTAGAATAAATAAGCAAAAGTGGTAAGTCCACTAGTGGTCATACGACCAACAGTGTGGTCGTATGACCAGAATATTTTTCTAAGTGTTGAGCCCAATAGGACTCATACGACCAACAGTGGTCGTATGAATATGTGATATTTTCTAAGTATGAGGCCAATAGGACTCATACGACCAACAGTGGTCGTATGATCATGTGGAATTTTCTAAGTATGGGCTCATACGACCAACAGTGGTCGTATGATCCAAATATGTGCCTAAGTCCAGGGGTGGTACGACCAGCAGTGATCATACGACCAACAGTGTGGTCGTATGACCAGTTGATAATTCTAAGTGTTAAGTGAAAAGTCCAGCAGTGCTCATACGACTAATAGTGCTCATACGCCCAGAGGCTTATACGCCCAACAGGGCTAAAACGCTAGATCACTTAGCATTTTCAGGAATTTCCAGTAAGTTCGAAGTTCGAGGTTGACCAGGGTGACTAGGGTTAATAAATGATGACTGTCATGCATATAAGATGAGTATGATTAACCCTAATTGTTATATAATATTTATTAGTATATTATTGTTAACAATATTATAAAATATTGTTAAGTAAGGTATGATGCTATGCATGATGATGTACATATGATGATGAATGTATGATGATGAATGTATGATGAATATGTATGATGTGTGTATGTTCCTTGTGATTGTGTATGCTTATCTTTCTGAAACTTTACGAATAACGAGAAATGAATAATGAAGTATATGTATCGTAAAGTGAAAGATAATGAAAGAGGAACATGATGACGAATGCATGTATTAACGAATGAACGAAATGAAGAATGATGGATACATGCATTAATGAACGAAGATTATGTCTTGCAAGCATTGAATAACGCGATTGGTCCTCTATGTGATTGACCATGGTCATGGTACCTCTACCGCTTACCTCTAGTACCGTGGCACCATGTTAGCTGTCCCTCCATAGACTTCGGCCCAGTACCGTGGCATAGTTGTTGTTCATTTGTTGACCGGCCCGTACTGGGCACTACGTTTAGCTGTCTATGGATTGATTCTTCCCGGTAGCTAATAACATTCGGGGTGTAGCATATGGTATTGGTACAACTAACCTTTCAATGCGTGCAAGTAAGTATCTATATGTATGGAAACCCTACCGCTTACCTCTAGTACAGGGCATACGTTTTGCTGTTCATTTAATGACTTCGGCCGGTAGCTAATAACGTTCGGGGTATAGCAGATGGTAGTGGTACAGAAGATATCCAATGTGTAAGTAAGTATGAACGGGATTCGTGTCATTCGACCACAGTAATCAAGCCGAGTGCTATGAAGTGGGTAAAGCCTGACAGAATCCATACGAGAAGTTAAAGATAATGATGAATAACGGATGATGAGATAATAATGAATATTATCTATGTGTACGTATGATGTATGAACGTATGAACGAAAGGATACTTTTAATAAGTAAAGTATGTTTTATTAAACAAAACTAGAAAACTCACTCAGCAACGCTGACTTTTATGATTTTCCAGTGGCAGGTAGTGTTGCTGAGGATGGCACGAGGCAGCTACTCAGCCCTTTTGGGATGGCATTCTTTTGATAATGTTTTGTATTGTAATGCAAACAAATGATATTTTGTAACAGGGGTTGTATTACTTTACAAAAGCATTTATAGTAAAATTTAAAGTTTCCGCTGCATAGTTTTTTAAGTTATATAAATGTATGTTTATGGGTGATGACGACCCTGTGAGGTGCCCGGATCGGGGCTTACATACTGGCCTTCCTCCACACAGACAGGGGGGAATTTAGATTGAGTTAGCACCTGGAGCAGCTCCGATCGCTCGGGCGCCGTACGTCTGGAAAGAACGAAACTACAAGAGCTGTTCTGCAATTGCAAGAAGTGTTAGACAAGGATTCATACGTCCAGCTCTTCACCTTGGGGAGCTCCAGTGCTTTTCGTTAAAAAGAAGATGGAACCTTCAGGATGTGTATTGACTACCGCGAACTGAACATTGGTGACAATCAAGATAGGTTCCACTTCCACGCATTGATGACTTGTTCGACCAATTGCAAGGATCTAGCTACTATTCCAAGATTGACTGAGATCAGGTTATCATCAGTGAGGGTTCGAGAGAAGACATCTCCAAGACTGCGTTCCAAACTCGCTATGGGCACTACGAGTTCACTGTAATGCCTTTTGGGCTGACCAATGCCCCAACAGTTTTTATGGACCTCATGAACCGTGTCTGCAAACCTTATTTGGATAAGTTTGTCATTGTCTTCATTGATGACATACTGATCTACTCCGTAATAAGGGAAGATCATGAGGTACATTTGAGGACCATAGGGAATTACTGAGGAATGAACAGCTTACGCGAAGTTCTCAAAATGCGACTCTGGATGCGTGAAGTGCAATTCCTTGGGCACGTGGTGAATGAAAAGGGTATACATGTTGATCCTTCAAAGATTAAAGCAATCAAGGATTGGCCGGCACGAAGACACCTACTGAGGTGCGACAATTCCTTGGGTTGGCAGGCTATTACCGGAGGTTTATCGAAAGATTTTCGAAATTGGCGCAACCTTTGACTGCCCTAACTCATAAGGGAATAATTAATAACTGGGGCAGCAAAGAGGAAACAGCGTTTCAGACGCTTAAAGACAAACTCTGCAGCGCACCAATCCTAGCCTTACCAGAAGGAGCTGATGGCTTTGTTGTTTACTGTGATGCATCCATCCAGGGTTTGGGGGTGTATTGATGCAACGTGACAAAGTCATAGCTTATGCATCTAGACAACTCAAGGTGCATGAGAAGAACTACACAACGCATGATCTGGAACTGGGAGCTGTAGTATTTGCCTTGAAGATCTGGAGGCACTACTTATATGGAACCAGGTGCACGATCTATACAGATCATAAGAGCCTCCAGCACATGATCAGAAGGAATTGAATATGTGGCAACGACGATGGTTAGAATTACTCAATGATTATGACTGTGTGATCAAGTATCATCCAGGTAAGGCTATATGGTAGCCGATGCCCTTAGTCGTAAGGAAACCCTAAAGCCTCGTCGGGTTGCGCGCATTGCAAATGACTATCCACTCTGACCTACCAGTGCAAATCAAAGCTACTCAGTCTGAGGCCTTGAAGACGGAGAATCTAAAAGCAGAATCCATGAGAGGCATGGAGAAACAGTTGGAGATTAAAGCTGATGGAATCCGTTATTTTATGAAACGGATCTGGGTACCACAGTACAGGAATTTGCGAGAGCTGATAATGGATGAAGCTCATAAGTCATGTTACTTGATCCATTCAGGTTCAGACTAGATGTATCAGGACCTGAAAGAATTTTACTGGGGGCCGAAAATGAAGGCGGAGATAGCCACATACGTAAGCAGATGCCTAACTTGTTCCAAGGTTAAGGTGGAATACCAGAGACCATCCAGTTTACTCCAACTACCGGAAATTCCAGTGTGGAAATGGGAGCAGGTCTCAATGGACTTCATCACGAAATTACCTAGGACTCCCAGCGGATGCGACACCATTTGGGTTATAGTAGATCGCATAACGAAATCCGCACACTTTCTGGCAATCCAAGAAACTGATCGAATGGAGAAGCTGACACGTATCTATTTAAGGGAAATAGTCTCTCAGCATGGCGTGCCAATATCTATCATTTCTGATCGGGACGCTCTGTTCACTTCTCACTTCTGGCAAGCATTACAACGATCATTGGGAACACGGCTGGATATGAGTACTGCGTATCACCCGCAGACTGATGGTCAAAGCGAGCGTACGATCCAGACATTGGAAGATATGTTGCGAGCTTGTGTGATCGATTTGGCAGCAGCTGGGAAACTCATTACCATTGGTTGAGTTCTCCTAATAACAGTTATCACACCACGATCAAGGAAGCTCCATTTGAGGCACTGTATGGACGTAAGTGCCGATCTCCTATCTGTTGGGCAGAAGCAGGAGAAAGCCAACTTACAGGACCTAAACTTGTGCATGAAATGACTGAGAAGATCGTGCAAATTCGTAACCGTATGGCAGCAACACGTGATCGACAAAAGAGTTACGCCGACAAGCGTCGTAAGCCATTGGAGTTTCAGATTGGTGATAAAGTACTGTTGAAAGTCTCACCCTGGAAGGGTATATACGCTTTGGAAAGCGGGGAAAACTAAACCCTAGATACGTGGGGCCATTTGAGATTGTCAAACGGGTTGGCCCGGTGGCTTATCAACTGAACATACCTGACGAACTCAGTGGAATACATAAGTGTTTCACGTGTCGAACCTAAGGAAGTGTCTTGCTGATGAATCACTTGTTGTTCCATTAGAAGAACTGGAAATCGATGAACAACTTCGTTTTGTTGAAGAACCAGTAGAGATTATGGATCGAGAAGTCAAAACACTAAAGCGTAGCAAAATTCCCATTGTGCGCGTTAGATGGAACTCCAAGCGTGGACCAGAATTTACCTAGGAACGCGAGGATCGGATGAAGAAGAGGTATCCACAACTCTTCAACGATCAGACACCAATTTCTTAAGAAACCGTCAGAAAACCTAGCGCGTCTATGTTGCTCATCACTCGTTTGTTAACCCTAGTGTTTTAATTTTCGGGACCTTTAACAAGGGGATAATGTGACAACCCGAATTTTCGGTTAATAATATTTAAACTAACTTCCTCCGTTTATAGCGAATTAATCCATTTTACTATTTGTAAAAATAATAATAATAATAATAATAATAATAAAATAATAATAATAATAATAATAATAATAATAATAATAATAATATTGCTATTTTGTAAGAATGTACAAAGTTGGATATAAAAGTGCAGGGGGTATTTATGCAAATTTTATACTTATTTAAAAGTTTTCTGTATATAATAATAATAATAATACAAACAACAGGGACCATTTGTGTAATTAACCAAACCCAAACCCCCTTCCCCCCCGTGTTTCCGGCCGACCCTCCGGCCACCGCCGGAGCGGCTCCGGCCACCTAGCATAACAATTTTAAGTCGTTTTAAATTCAAAAACCGGTCCCGAACATTCTAGAACAAGAATTGAACCAATACCCCACTGTAATTTGAATATTTCAAGTGCGTGACAACCAAACCCACGAATCCTTCCACTGTCGGCCGACCACCCGATTTTCGGCCACTTTCCAGGCACAATCGATCGCACTACATATAATAACTCAACTAAACACGCACTAACGAGTATATATATGTCTGTAATCGTTTAAATTCATCTAAAACACACGAAATTCCACCTCATTCGGTCGCGACTGTTCTTCATTGTATCCACCTTCAAATCGACCTTAAACAGGTAATTAAATACGATGATTTGCTCGATTTTAGATGGGGATCAAAAGCCCCATGATAATCGACAGTACAACATCAAATTGGGGTTCGATTTTGAATCAATCGAACTAGGGTTTATATGTGTTAGGGATGGTTTGTTATTAGTGTTTAAAAGAAATTGGAACGGGATCATTTCGCGGCCGTATGCCTTTGGTTCACTGGTCCTGCGCTCACATTGCAATCCAAGAGGTCCCGGGTTCGAACCCGGGTACCCTCTTTTATTTTTTAAAGGCTTTCTAGGCTTTTAAAAATTACCAAAAAATACCTAAAAATTATAAAAATTATTTTATAAACGCTGTTTATTTTTAAAACCACAAAATTAATTTTCTGGAATTTATTTCTTAAAATATCTTAACATTTTTTTATTAACTTCAAAACAAATGATATAATTAGACTAACTTTTATAAAATAGATTTAAATATTGTTTATTTTATTAAAACATTACATGTTCAATAATACAATTGTATTATTTTCTTATTTTAACTTATTAATTATCATTTGTTTCAAATAATAAATCATAAATCTTTTGATCCAATGATATTTTAAATGTATATTAACCTTATATTTAAATTGTTTTCTTTTAAGATAATTAAATGAATAGTCCTTTTAATTGAATCAAAACATAAATGATTACGTTAAAAACTTATTACTTATAAAAACCACAAATTCTTATCGAAACCCTTGTTCGGGTATAATCGTTAAACCTTATTAATAACCTAAATCTTAAAATATATATATGTTTAGGTACCTCGTGAAGGCGTTCATTGGAACGAAGATTATCATCCTAGTTAATCATCTTATATACATACTTACGCGCCATGTGAGTTTACAGTCCCACTTTACTTTATACTATTTTTGGGGGAGAGAAACATGATGTTTTCATAAACGTTACATTACATTTGGTTTTTGTGATACTGCATACACATGATACTATGTTTGTATACTTTGCCCTTCGGACCGTTAATATGCAAATAGCGAGGTGATTGTTAGTAGATCTACTGGGATTGACATACCCCGCCCGGGCTAGTCGCGCTAGCTGGTCAAACGGGTGAACGGTTATCCTGTTTTACAGTGTTATGGTGTGGAATCCACAGTCGGGCCTACTTTATTATTTGATTACATGTCAGCTCGGTCGCGACTTCATACACATAGTGATCATTATGGACTAGCTACCCATTATATGCTTTGATTACAAAATCCGGGAATTTCATTACTGATACTTACTGTTTTCTGATAAACCTATGAATTCACCAGTCTTGTACTGACTTTTGCATGTTTTCTCTCAGGACATTGATGTGGCACGTTTAGGGGCACAACATCCACTGCATGTCATTCCACGTTCATCCCAAACTGTTTTTAAGACTTAATTTCATGTACTTTACATAAAATGGATTGGACGCGTGTTTGTGAACCGTTGTTAAATGTTTTCCTGTTTTCGCTTCCGCAATACTTAAATATATTTGGTTTGGTTCATTAAAATTAAGCAACTTATATGATTTGTAATTATCAAGTCGTTTGGTGTAACTAATGCTTATCTGAGATCCTGGTTATGTCACACGCTGACAGTAAAACCCCGTTCGTGGAAATTGAGGGTGTGACAACTGGGAATTAACGGGTAAAGAAGAGTAGAAGTTAATAATTAAGAGAATGTCTTAATGATAAAGTATTAATAAAGCGATGATCTGTGTATACTAATGTACTGTTATGTGATGATTATTTTCAAAGGATAAAGTTAATATATCTTACCAAAAAGTTATTTAATGAAGTAAACCTAGAATTCACTCAGCGAAGTTGACTTTGTATGCATATTAGTCTGACAGGAGCTATAAGGCTTAGAGGGATGGGAGCATGGATCTAAAGCTTCTTGGAAACCGAAGACTGATGTCCCTGTTTAAGAAGATTATGAAGAAGGCTTTTAAAGATATTTGATGTTTTAAAGACAATGTTAATGTTTTATTATAATTATGTCGTAATGGATTAAAATTTAATATACTTTTCCGCTGCAATGTTTATCTAATGAATACTTTAAATCTATATTCTTGCTGTGAAAGACCAACTGTGATGTTTTCTGGGATCAGAGCCTTACTACTATATTCTCATCAAAATATATAATAAAAGAAAGGAGGTTAGCCACATGAAAAGATCTTAGCCATGCATTGTCACATGACATCTTTATAAGATACAATTGTCACGTGACATTGTAAGGCCCCGTTCCCGGGCACCTCACAGTTGGTCGTCATTACCCATAAACATACATTTAATACAATTTAATAAAAAACCATGCAGCGGAAACTTTAAATTACTATAAATGCTTTTGCAAAGTAATACAACACCCGTTACAAAATATCAGTTGTTTGCATTACAATACAAAACATTAACAAAAGAATGCCATCCCAAAAGAGCTGAGTAGCCGCCTCGTGCCATCCTCAGCAACACTACCTGCCAACTGGAAAATACATAAAAGTCAGCGTTGCTGAGTGAGTTCTAGTTTTATAATAAAACATACTTTTACTTATTTAAAAGTATCCTTTCGTGCATGTGTTCATACATCATACGTACACAGAGATAATATTCGTTATTATCTTCATCATTCGTATTCATCGTTATCTTTAACTTCTCGTATGGATTCTGTCAGGCTTTACCCACTTCATAGCACTTGGCTATGATTACTGTGGTCGAATGACAAGAATCCCGTTCATACTTACTTGCGCACATTGAAAGGTGAATTGTACCAATACCATATGCTACACCCCGAACGTTATTAGCTACCGGGCCGAAGTCAACATATGAGCAACAAAACGTATGCCACGGTACTAGAGGTAAGCGGTAGAGGTACCATGACCATGGTCAATCACATAGAAGGACCAATCGCGTTATTCAATGCTTGCAAGACATAATTCGTTCGTTCATTAATGCATGTATTCATCATCATTCTTCTTTCATTATCTTTCATTTTACGTTTATAATACTCATACATCATACGTACATAGAGATAATATTCATTATTATCTTCGTCATTCGTTACTACTTGCACATTGAAAGGTGAATTGTACCAATACCATATGCTACACCCCGAACGTTATTAGCTACCGGGCCGAAGTCAACATATGAACAACAAACGTATGCCACGGTACTAGAGGTAAGCGGTAGAGGTACCATGACCATGGTCAATCACATAGAAGGACCAATCGCGTTATTCAATGTTTGCAAGACATACTTCATTCTGCATTCGTCATCATGTTCCTCTTTCATTATCTTTCACTTTACGATACATAATACTTCATTAGTTCATTCTCGTTATTCGTAAAGTTTCAGAAAGATAAGCACACAATTACAAGGAACACACACTCATCATACATACTCATCATACATTTATCACCATACGTACATCATCATACGTTCATCATCATACGTAGCATCATACCACATTTAACAATATTTTAATAATATTGTTAACTATAACACCCTGATAATAACATCAGAACAATAAGGGTTAACCATAATCATCATTACATGCATAAAACATCATTATTTGTTAACCCTAGTCAGCCCTGGTCAAAGCCTCGAACTTCGGGCTTACTGGAAATTCCTGAAAAATTCTAAGTATTCTAGGCGTTTTAGCCCTGTTGGCGTATAAGCCCTCTGGCCGTATGAGCCCTGTCAGCCGTATGAGCACTGCTGGACTTTCCATCTTATACTTAGACATTTTCATCTGGTCATACGACCACACTGCTGGTCGTATGAGCACTATTGGTCGTACCATTCCCTAGACTTAGAAACATGTTCTGATCATACGACTACTGTTGGTCGTATGAGTCCTGTTGGACTCTTCAACATACTTAGAAAATTTCACCACATACTCATACGACCACTGTTGGTCGTATGAGTCCTATTGGACCAACACTTAGAAATATAACTTGGTCATACGACCACACTGTTGGTCGTATGAGTCCTGTTAGACTCATTAGCACTTAGTAAAATACCTCCTAGTCATACGACCACACTGTTGGTCGTATGAGCACTGCTGGACTCATCAACCTGTAATTAATTATTCTAAGTCCCATTTTCAGACATATTTGCAACCTGTTCATGAGTCTAATCCATAATCCAAGTCCCGAACATCATAATGCCTACTTCTAAGCATATACACATGATTCTAGGCATAAATCTAACATAAACATAAGCATACATACATTCATTTCATACGGGTTTCAACCCAAACTTTACAAAAACATACTTGCATGCATTTCCAGCCCCAAAACATTTAAAAACCAGTAAAACGGGGTCTAGAACTCACCTTAGCTGCTCTTCAAGTTCAAACTCTCCTGCTCGAGCTTTTCCAAAGGATTCGAAAGCCTAGATGTGTTTAAAACACACAAACCCGAACACACATACACATAAGAACATGCATTTCTCAGTTTCTTAGCTCAAACCACACTTAAAAACATCAATTCTTACCTTGAATCTGATTTCTTCTTCTTTCCCTCTCTAGAATCGAAGCTCCTGCTGTTTTCTCTCTCTAAAAGTCGAATAAAAGTGTTATGCAGAAGGTAATGGGCGGCCATGCCACCTTTTTACCAACTTTATAAGATTTTTATTCCTTTTACACCTTTGGTCCCCCAACTTGGGGTTGACTTCCCTTTTCCTTTTTTTTCTTTCTTTCTCTTTATTCCTTTATTTCTTGCTAATAAAAATACGGGTGTTACAAGTCCACCCCCCTTATATAGGTTTCGTCCCGAAACCTGTTATTCCTCAAACAGATGTGGGTAGTGCTGTCTCATTTCTTGTTCAGTCTCCCACGTAGACTCGGATCCCTTCCTGTGCTTCCACTGTACACGCACAAGAGGAACCACTTTATTCCTTAACCTCTTCTCCTTACGATCAATGATTGCCACTGCTTGCTCCACGTAGTTGAGCCGTTCGTCTACTTCAATGTCCTCCAGTGGTACAACCATGTCTTCATCAGCTAAGCACTTTCTTAGATGGGATACATGGAATGTGGGATGAATTCCACTTAACTCATCTGGCAATTCAAGTCGATAGGCCACCTCTCCTACTCTTGCGATAATTCGGAAAGGTCCTATGTATCTCGGGCTTAGCTTACCTCGTTTCCTGAATCTAATGATCCCTTTCCAGGGCGAGACCTTCAACATGACTCGGTCACCAACCTTGAACTCTATCGGTCTTCGCCTCTTGTCAGCATACGACTTTTGCCTATCTTTCGCTGCCTTCATGAAGGCTTTGATCTTTTCTAATTTCTCAGTCGTAGCTTCGACCACCTCAACACCTCCTAACTCTTTCTGCCCAATGTCTCCCCAACATACGGGCGTCCTACATCTCCTACCGTATAGCATCTCGTAGGGTGGCATGCCAATACTGGCATGATAGCTATTGTTGTACGAGAATTCTGCTAACGGCAAGTGATCATCCCAACTTCCTCCAAAATCGATCACGCACGCCCGAAGCATGTCTTCGAGTGTTTGGATCGTCCTCTCAGACTGACCGTCCGTCTGAGGGTGATATGCTGTACTAATGTGTAGTCTCGTCCCCATCGCATCATGAAATCTCTTCCAAAACTTGGAGGTAAACCGGGTGTCACGATCAGACACGATAGACACCGGCACACCATGACGAGCTACAATTTCTTTGATGAACAGATCCGCCAATCTTTCGGATGAGTACGTTTCACGGATCGGTAGGAAGTGGGCACTCTTCGTCAAGCGGTCAACTATCACCCATATGGCATCATACCCTTTCGGGGTACGTGGTAGTTTCGTGATGAAGTCCATGGTGATGTGCTCCCACTTCCACTCAGGTATATCCAACGGTTGGATCTTCCCGTAGGGCTTCTGGTGTTCCGCCTTCACTTGTAAGCAGGTTAAGCACTTACTTACGTACTCCACTACGTCGCGTTTCATACCCGGCCACCAATAGTCCTTCTTCATATCGTGGTACATTTTGGTAGCACCGGGGTGAATGGAGTATCGGGTCTTATGGGCCTCGTCCATGATTCTTCCACGTAGATCCCCGTATCGAGGAATCCACATTCGCCCAAATCGGGTCTTAACACCAAGAGTGTTCTCCCCCAATTCCGTAACTAGGCCTCTCATCCTTTCGGAGTTAAGACGATCTTCTTTCAAAGCCTCGTCTTGAAGCTCCTTAACCTGTGTCATCACATCGGGGGTCATGATCAGCTGATAAGCCTTCACCCGAATCGGTTCAGGCCTTTCTTTTCGGCTAAGGGCATCGGCCACCACATTGGCTTTGCCCGGGTGGTAATGGATCTCACAGTCATAATCCTTTATGAGCTCCAACCATCGCCTTTGCCTCATGTTTAAATCCTTCTGCTCGAAGAAATACTTCAAGCTTTTGTGGTCAGTGAAGATTGTGCACTTCGCCCCGTATAGATAGTGCCGCCAAATCTTCAACGCAAAAACCACCGCGGCTAATTCTAGATCGTGTGTGGGATAGTTGACTTCGTGGGTCTTCAGCTGTCGAGATGCGTAGGCTATCACCTTTCCACGTTGCATCAACACACAACCTAGCCCAGAATAAGATGCATCCGAATAGACCACTAAGTCTTCACTTCCCTCAGGCAAAGTCAAGACAGGAGCTTGTGTTAGTCTTGCCTTCAACTCCTCAAAAGCCGTCTCCTGTTCTCGACCCCACACGAATTTCACGTCCTTACGAGTCAATTTTGTCAAAGGTGAGGCGATCTTTGAAAAGTCTTGAATAAATCTTCTATAATAGCCCGCCAATCCCAAGAAGCTACGAATCTCGGATGGCGTCTTTGGTGATTTCCATTGCATCACAGCCTCAACCTTTGCTGGGTCCACCATTATTCCTTCTGCATTCACTACGTGACCCAGAAATTGCACCTCGCGTAACCAAAAGGCGCACTTGGAGAACTTGGCGTACAATTTCTCCCTTCTCAACATTTCCAACACTTCCTGAATGTGACCGGCATGCTCTTTTTCACTTCTTGAATAAATCAGAATATCATCAATGAATACAATTACTGATTTATCCAACATTGGTCGGCACACTCGGTTCATCAAATCCATAAAAGCAGCCGGCGCATTGGTCAGCCCAAAAGACATGACAAGAAACTCGTAGTGACCATAGCGCGTACGAAAGGCTGTTTTAGGGATATCTTGTTCCTTCACCTTTAGTTGATGGTAACCCGATCGAAGATCTATCCTTGAAAACCAACTGGCACCCTGAAGTTGATCAAACAAGTCATCGATCCTTGGTAAGGGGTATCTGTTCTTCACCGTCAGCTTATTCAGCTCGCGGTAGTCGATGCACATCCTCATACTACCATCCTTCTTCTTTACGAACAGAACCGGAGCACCCCAAGGTGAGATACTCGGTCGGATAAACCCCTTATCCAGCAGCTCCTGCAACTGCTCCATCAACTCTTTCATCTCCGTCGGAGCCAAGCGATACGGTGCTTTTGCGACAGGTTGGGCACCCGGTATCAGGTCGATCTGGAATTCGATCTCTCGGTCAGGTGGCAATCCCGATAAGTCTTCGGGAAACACGTCTGGAAAGTCACACACCACTGGCACATCGCATAGCTGTGGTGTTGGCGTCTCTACATTCTTTACATAACATAAGTAGGCGCTACATCCGCGCCTCATACACTTTCCCGCCACCGCCATCGAGATCACCTTCGGAATCGTCGTAACTCGATCGCCATAAATTGTCACCGGACTTCCGTCGGTCGCCGTCAGTCGAATCATCTTCTTTTGGCACACGATATTCGCTTCGTAGGTTGCTAACCAGTCCATCCCTAACACTACATCAAATCCTCCTAGAGGCATCACATGTAATCTAGCAGCAAACCTATGACCTTCTAACTCTATGGTACAGTCTTCTATCACATCAGTAACTCTAGTGGACTTACCAATAGCAGTTTCTACATAAAAAGGCTCACTAATGCCTTTGCTACTAACAGGCAATTTAGCACAGAAAGTAGCAGAAATGAAACTCCTACTAGCACCAGAGTCAAATAACACAGAAGCAAGAGTTTGATTTACTAGAAACGTACCTGACACCACATCGGGGTCCGTCCTAGCCTCTTCCTGCGTCATGGTGAAAGCCCTAGCCTTTGCCCTTGGTGCTTCTCCTCCCGTCTTCTTCTCCCCCGAGCCCTCAGCCCTCGGCTTCTTGCAATCTCTGCTCATATGACCACTTTCCCCACAGTTAAAACACTTGCCCATCCGACAATCCTTGGCCATATGTCCAGTCCTCCCACACTTGAAGCAGATGTTGTATCCCCACTTGCACTCCCCTGAGTGCTCCTTTCCACACTTACCACACTTCTTCACTCCAGCTCCAGACACGACCACTCGGCGGTCATCCACCCTTGCTTTCTTGTTGTTTGTCGAAGTATCACCCCGACCAAATCTCTTCCCCTGCCAGTTCTTCTCTCCACTTCCTTTCTTGCTTCCCTCAGCCTTCACCAAAGCAGCACGTTCATCGAATAACCTTCCCGCCAAATCCACTGCCGACCTGAAAGTGCTTGGTCGGGCAGAAATCAAGTGCCAATGAATTTCAGCTGGCAGCCCCTGAATATACGGTTGATCTTTCGAGACACCGGCGTCACCTGCTCCGGCACCAACAGCGCCAACTCGTTGAACTTGGTGGTATATTGTTGGTGGGTCATCGTCCCCGCCTCCAACTGCAGGAACTCTCTCTCTATTCTATCCATTTCCCGACGAGGACTGAATTCCTCGATCACCAGCCTTTTCAACTCAGCCCACTTCATCTTCCCTATAGCCCTACTACCCTCGGCTTGGACTATATTTTTCCACCAGCATAAAGCCGACCCTGTAAAAGAGTGGGTAGCAAACTTCACCTTCTTGTCCTCCTGGCAATCACTAATATCGAGGACAGCTTCCATTTCCATCACCCATTGGTGAGCATCAGTAGCAGTACCAGACCCATCAAAAGTTGGGGGCTTGCACCTCATGAATGCCCCGTAGTTACAACCCCGGGCGGTCTCCCGTAACTGTTCTTCTTCCTCTTCCTCTTCATCATCAGATAGTACCGTCTCTGTTTCCGTCTGTTGTTGTCTTCCTGAGGACCGATTCCTCCCTCGTCTATCGTCTTCACGTACGGCCTTTATCACTTCAGTCACTACAGACGGTAAGATCGTCTGCATGACTTGGTGCACCTCCTCGATCACCGTCTCTTTCACCGAGGCTCTCACATTATCACTCTCATCCACTCCCCCCGAGGGAGTAGTATTAGGTTCTTCGGGAACCTTCTTCTCTTGTCTAGGCCTACCTCTTGTGGCTCGTGGTTCCGCACCACTTCCGCCACTGCCTCCACCAAGTGGGGCTTTAGATGATCTACCACCGACCATCTTCTATCACACTGAAAGATTTAAACACCAACACGGTCATTCAAGGAAATAGCTCAGTTTATGTCAAGTATAGTAAGTCCCTAATTACAGTGGCCAGTTGTGATTAGCCACTTACTCTACTCTTCACACCCAGAGCATTACCTGTCCTGACTACATTAGTATCTAAGTCTAACAGTACACATAAACACATAACATGCGCACGTAACACTGGTTAACTTTCAAGAAAATACCTGATGGCACGCAGCTACTCAGATGGCATTCTCATTCTCCCTGTCCCATTCTCAGTTTAAGTTTTAGGTTTGTTTTAAAAATTTACCCATTTCACTTAAACTTTGTCTCTGATACCAACTTGTAAGGCCCCGTTCCCGGGCACCTCACAGTTGGTCGTCATTACCCATAAAACATACATTTAATACAATTTAATAAAAAACCATGCAGCGGAAACTTTAAATTTACTATAAATGCTTTTGCAAAGTAATACAACACCCGTTACAAAATATCAGTTGTTTGCATTACAATACAAAAACATTAACAAAAGAATGCCATCCCAAAAGAGCTGAGTAGCCGCCTCGTACCATCCTCAGCGTTGCTGAGTGAGTTCTAGTTTTATAATAAAACATACTTTTACTTATTTAAAAGTATCCTTTCGTGCATGCGTTCATACATCATACGTACACAGAGATAATATTCGTTATTATCTTCATCATTCATTATTCATCGTTATCTTTAACTTCTCGTATGGATTCTGTCAGGCTTTACCCACTTCATAGCACTTGGCTATGATTACTGTGGTCGAATGACAAGAATCCCATTCATACTTACTTGCGCACATTGAAAGGTGAATTGTACCAATACCATATGCTACACCCCGAACATTATTAGCTACCGGGCCGAAGTCAACATATGAACAACAAAACGTATGCCACGGTACTAGAGGTAAGCGGTAGAGGTACCATGACCATGGTCAATCACATAGAAGGACCAATCGCGTTATTCAATGCTTGCAAGACATAATTCGTTCGTTCATTAATGCATGTATTCATCATCATTCTTCTTTCATTATCTTTCATTTTACGTTTATAATACTCATACATCATACGTACATAGAGATAATATTCATTATTATCTTCGTCATTCGTTACTACTTGCACATTGAAAGGTGAATTGTACCAATACCATATGCTACACCCCGAACGTTATTAGCTACCGGGCCGAAGTCAACATATGAACAACAAAACGTATGCCACGGTACTAGAGGTAAGCGGTAGAGGTACCATGACCATGGTCAATCACATAGAAGGACCAATCGCGTTATTCAATGTTTGCAAGACATACTTCATTCGTTCATTCGTTAATACATGCATTCGTCATCATGTTCCTCTTCATTATCTTTCACTTTACGATACATAATACTTCATTAGTTCATTCTCGTTATTCGTAAAGTTTCAGAAAGATAAGCACACAATTACAAGGAACACACACTCATCATGCATACTCATCATACATTTATCACCATACGTACATCATCATACGTTCATCATCATACGTAGCATCATACCACATTTAACAATATTTTAATAATATTGTTAACTATAACACCCTGATAATAACATCAGAAACAATAAGGGTTAACCATAATCATCATTACATGCATAAAACATTATTATTTGTTAACCCTAGTCAGCCCTGGTCAAAGCCTCGAACTTCGGGCTTACTGGAAATTCCTGAAAAATTCTAAGTATTCTAGGCGTTTTAGCCCTGTTGGGCGTATAAGCCCTCTGGCCGTATGAGCCCTGTCAGCCGTATGAGCACTGCTGGACTTTCCATCTTATACTTAGACATTTTCATCTGGTCATACGACCACACTGCTGGTCGTATGAGCACTATTGGTCGTACCATTCCCTAGACTTAGAAACATGTTCTGATCATACGACTACTGTTGGTCGTATGAGTCCTGTTGGACTCTTCAACATACTTAGAAAATTTCACCACATACTCATACGACCACTGTTGGTCGTATGAGTCCTATTGGACCAACACTTAGAAATATAACTTGGTCATACGACCACACTGTTGGTCGTATGAGTCCTGTTAGACTCATTAGCACTTAGTAAAATATACCTCCTAGTCATACGACCACACTGTTGGTCGTATGAGCACTGCTGGACTCATCAACCTGTAATTAATTATTCTAAGTCCCATTTTCAGACATATTTGCAACCTGTTCATGAGTCTAATCCATAATCCAAGTCCCAAACATCATAATGCCTACTTCTAAGCATATACACATGATTCTAGGCATAAATCTAACATAAACATAAGCATACATACATTCATTTCATACGGGTTTCAACCCAAACTTTACAAAAACATACTTGCATGCATTTCCAGCCCCAAAACATTTAAAAACCAGTAAAACGGGGTCTAGAACTCACCTTAGCTGCTCTTCAAGTTCAAACTCTCCTGCTCGAGCTTTTCCAAAGGATTCGAAAGCCTAGATGTGTTTAAAACACACAAACCCGAACACACATACACATAAGAACATGCATTTCTCGGTTTCTTAGCTCAAACACACTTAAAAACATCAATTCTTACCTTGAATCTGATTTCTTCTTCTTTCCCTCTCTAGAATCGAAGCTCCTGCTATTTTCTCTCTCTAAAAGTCGAATAAAAGTGTTATGCAGAAGGTAATGGGCGGCCATGCCACCTTTTTACCAACTTTATAAGATTTTTATTCCTTTTACACCTTTGGTCCCCCAACTTGGGGTTGACTTCCCTTTTCCTTCTTTTTCTTTCTTTCTCTTTATTCCTTTATTTCTTGCTAATAAAAATACGGGTGTTACAGACATTTTATTAGAATATGATTTTAAAAGCAAAATAATTAAATTGTAATTTAATGTCTAATTAAATAACATTCTAAAATTATATTTTAAAATTTAATCATTGAAACAAAAATTCAAAAACTTTAAATTATAAATACAATATGCAATTCAATCCGAGATTTTATCTAAAAATAACTAACTAAATTAGTTAATACTTGAAATTTAAAACTAACAATTTGAATATTCAAATGGAGCATATGTAGTTTACAAGTTTTAAATTTTAGTGGTAACAAAAAATCCGAGTATTTTAGGTTAATAATTTCAGAATTTGAAAATATTCTATATTTGAATATTATAATACAATATTTGTCTGAATTATAATAATATAATAATATTATTTTATTATATATATACAACAATTTTTTCAGGTTTATTGTTTTATTACTATCAAATATATCTTAGAAATATATATAATAACTTCTCATATGATCAAAGAGTTCTCATATGATCAAAGGGTTTAGGTATTCCGCATGAAAAACATCTCATACTTCTTCATTATTCACACAATCATTATTTTTGACTCATTTCGTATTACATTAAATTACAATATTATGTACACTAAAATTTAAAAAACAATTTTTTAAATGTAAACCTTAATACTAATAATTTTTTTTTGTCGTGCGATCGTTTATTTTTTATTTATGCATACTTGTTTATACATTATTAATAAACCATCGCGTTAACTTGTTCAACAGGAAATCATCAGCATTAGAAGTAATTTTCTTAAAGGATCCTGACATATCATGTCATGATCCATTTATGGAGGTTATCAATGTTTAATAATTTAGTAGAAACTTACTCTATTGAGTTTATTATCATTAAGGATAAGTATTGTTCAACTAACTGAATTTTTAATATTTTTTATTTCAATTTTTCAAACCCGTGTAACACACATAACGTTAGGCTAGTATATAGTATAAATAATAAAAATCCGTAATGCGTTTTTTTTCTTTAAATTTGTTTAAATTGCATATAGTGTTAGATCCACGGTTTATCAATATCGAGACGTTGATTAGCACAGAATAAAAGTTTCCTTTCATTATTTTATAAAAATCCAATTATTTTCTTTCAAACTTGTTGCTTCTTGTCGAAGATCAATTTTATTCTCATTTACGAAGCAAATGCACATTCATATACACTTTACTTAAACAAGTTGGGTATATTTACTTTAACTTCATGAAATATTGTAATTTATTGGTTAAAATGGAATATGAAGTAGACGTCCAAAAATCAATGCACATAAATACCAAAAAACAAACCTATTACATACCAAACTCCTCTGGTTAGCACCTTAATATATACTAGACTTTTAGGTTTTCCATCAAATAAGGATTGAGCATATGTGATAGAGGTTTGGTTATGAGATACATATTAAAACCATACAATGTAACACACACGTTGGTTTTAAATTTTAATAATCTATCAGAATATATCAGTTCTAGTTACCAATAATATGATTCTTTAACATATTATTTAACAAATAATCTATAACAATGGATCCATCACAAATTTGCCTAGGACTAATACTGCATATGATTCTATTTGGTTTATCGTGTATAGAATGACAAAATTTACTCTTTCTTTGACTATTCGTAAATATTAGTGAAATAGTGGCATGACATGGAATGCATGTGTCACACCCTGTCTTTAGCGGCAGTGGAAGCACGGGTGTGCGATGAGACTGAATATTAAGAACAACATTATTTACAAGAGAATATTAAAATCTTAATGCATTGAATATATACTTAAATACCTCATAATTTGGGCTTCTACAACTTGATACTACTACTACATGAGGTTCTTCAAATTGTATAACAAGCTAAGCTATTCTTGGTTTCTAGTTTTTAAAAAGCATACTAAAAGTGTCAATTAAAACTAGTTGGTGAGTTCACAAGTTTAAAGAAAATAGAGTTGAACACGTATGATGCTAATTAATAAGTCCACAACCAACCCCGCACTTGGTTATTAAATCTCCATCTAGTATGGATTGAATTCCCGAATAACAACACTCGAACTGTCAAAGAGTAACATGTGCAGATAATATGTCGCATCAAAACAATAGGCTTAGTGGATCAACACATCTAAGCTGGTGTTTGTTTTTTACAAAAGAGCTTCTTAGGCTCTTTTGTCTTCACCAAGAAGAGGACGCGCATACATTTTAGATTTCAGACTGTTTCAGAAGACATTTCATTAAAAAACCTACACAACACATACCATCTCCCCCGTCCTCTTCTTGGAGAAGACTCAAACCCACCTCTTTTCTCATCTTCCAACCTCTTCTTATTCAAAATAACCTACACAACACATACCATCTCCCCCATCCTCATACTCCATCACCCCCTCCCCCATCTCTGGCGACCTCCCCCTCCCCCACTTCCTGCGACATCACCGTGACAACCGCCGCCTCTCTTGCTCCTCCCCTCATCCTCCTGCTCGCCGGAGATTACGTCGGAGTAGGAGTTGAAGGCGGAGAAGGTCCATGGGGATTTGGAAAACAGCAACGTTTGGTGGAACGGGGACATGAAGTAGTTGGACGGAGAAGACGCCGGAGAGAATGAGGGAGATGGGACGGCGACGTTGCTCCGGTGGTCATCGGCATCGGTGGTGATGACGAGTTGCAGGTCTTGATCAGTAGTGTGTAGGATGTTGGGTTCAAAGCCGTGTAAAAGGGCTCCGAGCTTGGATCGCCGGTGAGGGGAGTTTTTAGCCGGAATCAATGGATGATTTATCCCGTTGTTCATTATGTTAAGTGATCGGAGAAGAAAGATTGATGGTGGTTGGTGGTGAAGAGCTGAGAGAAACAGATGATTAGATGAAGAAAGATATGTTGTGAAAGAGAGGAAAAGTTAGGGATTTTGCAATAGCTCTGGTGTTGTTCTATAGCTCATGGTTTTTCAAATTAAGTGAAGAATCTAAAATACAAGTGACGATAAAGACCAGGATAACTGGTGGAACCTTGACTGATTTTAATAAACAAGTCGCGTGAGACAAAGGGTTGTTTGGTTTGGTTTAATAATATGAATTGAAGATTAATGTCTTTTATTGGAAGTATAAATGAGTTGCAAAGATCAAATGCTCAATTGTTGTCGAATAAATGTATAATGAGTTGTTACTAATGTTTGCCTAGATTGTGTGTACCGTTTAAACGTGTGTTCGTATTTGTATGACTATTATTTATATTTTAATATTATAGTACTTTTTAAAGTTTAAAAAATATGTTTACTTTAATTACAGAATATTTTAACAGTCTGCAGATGTTAAAA
>CM044011.1:41577090-41694590 GCA_024085815.1 Flaveria linearis
CATTCTATTTAGAAAAAAGTAAACATCAAATCATCATTACTTTTATTTTTCTTTCAAAACCTTTAAAGAACACTTTTCCAAGGGTTTCCTCACTTCATATTTTTTCTTAAATGTTTTTAAATTAGTTCTTCTTTCATGTGATGAACAATTTACAAGGCTTTCTTACTTCAATTTCTAAACCATAAGACAAGTTGAAACCATCATTCAGATAGTGTATCATTTTCTTTCATGAATACTTGTGCTAAAAAGTATGGACCGCCATCATCAACCACGTGTTTTCAACTATGAAATTATAGTTTAAAATAGGTGATATTGCCGGTGAGAGAGAGAGAGAGGGAAATAGAGGAGTGAATTTAACATGAAGGGTTTTTAAGTATTCGTTGGGTTGATTCTAGACAACAAAGAAGATGATAATGATAGTGAGGACGTTCGATTGAAAGGATGGAAGCTTGATGATGGTGGTAGACAATAAATTGATGGCAAAGTGTAACGCCCCGAAATATAGAAGCAACCAACTTAGTAATAACGGGATCAAGTCGGGAAATATATATATATATATATATATATACGGATTATGGGCCCAATTGGATCCATGGATTAATCAGACATCATAATGCACACTTGCAACCCAAGCAACCAAGTATTCTAGAGAGAGGATGGAGAGAGAAAGTGAGGGAAGATCAAAGGTTGGAAGCTTGGTGGATTGAGGATTGAAGATCTGAATATTGGGGCATCAAACAATGAAGAAATAGCAAGAAATTCAGGTAAAAACCGTCCCCCAAACGTCCTTTTTAAAGCAGATCTCGAAACTAGGGTTTTGAGTTGGAAAAGTTGCAAACAAATCATATAAATGTCACATTTTTACGTATGAAATCGTGTAATATTGTAACATCCAGTTTCTAAATCCGGACTTGTAAATTATATTATAGTTATGATTAATTAAATTAAGTTGAGTTGTTTGAGTGTTTAAGTGTTCAGTCGCATAAGTCATATGCGAATGAACTTCAGTCGCACCCCTTACGTGCGATTGAGACTCAGTCGTACGAATAGTAGGCGTATGAGCTTCAGTCGCACGGTTCAGTCGTACGAATGGTTCAATCGTGCGACTGAAGCCGAGGCGGTTAAGTTGAGTGTATGGATAAGTAGGGCGGTGCAGGGGGTTCAAGGGCAGATTTCTATCTGCATCTACTCTATTTTCTTGTCCCCTTCACACCCAAACACCCTGTTCTCATGAAATTGACTAAGGCAACTCCGTTTTGGTGAGTTTTGAACATCACGGATTAATCCGGAGATGTTATAAGCTGTGTGTATGATTGAATTTGATCCAATAACCTGATTAAATCAGTAAATTGGTCTGGTTCATTTCTGAATTTAAAATCCAGGAATTCAAATCCAAGTCTTTGTGAAGTTTTGATGAAATAATGGTCCGAAACCATTGTAAACGATGTGTATAGGATCTGTTTTGAATATGGTATGATTTGGATGGTTAAAACTCAAATTTTGAGTGAGTTTGGATCAAAAACATCAAGAACACAACTGCTGATTCGTTTCAGGCGAATGGGCTCAATCGCATGACTCAGTCGCACGAATGAGAGTCTAGTCGTGCGACTGAGTGCGAATGGAGGTTCAGTCGTGCGATTGGAACCCAGTCGCCTGGTTGAAAGTCCGAATGAAGACAAGCGAACACTGGATACGAATGAGAACTCAATCGTGCGAATGAATCGCTAGTCGTACGACTGAAGGTTCAGTCGCATGATTCATCCGCATAGGTCCAGTCGCATGATTGCTCATTCGCATAAGTGTTCAATCGCATGAGGGCCCTGTCTGAGAATAAGTTTACTAAATCAAGGTTTATTGCTTTAGATATACCTTGATTAGAGGTAGGACTAGTTACCTTATGTACACGGATTGTGTAGACTATGGTGAGGAAGTTGATAAGGTGAGTTCTAAGCCCTTTTTAAATGTTCGGTTTTATCATTCAGGCTAGCACACATACAATGATAAATGAATTGAATATTTTAGTACCAGAATTGTGATAGTGAGGTTGATATGTTTCTAACAGTTTGCAAAAGTTGTTAGAGGGAAAGTGAGGGTAATAAATGATTAACTGAACATTGTTAAGCATTACGTGATGGTAATGATTACAGTGGGTCAAGTAGAGTGTAAAAGATGGTCATCTGAACCTTGTTAATCATTACGTGATGGTAATGATTCCAATGGGTCAGATGGGGTGTAATGATTAATGAAAATATGTTAAATTTGGTGCTAAAAGAAAGAATGTGTGGGGTGTAAATGAATGTGATAATATTGGCAATAGGTAAAAGAAATGTTTTTGAAATGGTAAGGTGATGTAAATCTCAACAGGCCAGTTAGGGTAAGATGCCTAGGTGTAAAACTGTACAGTTTGATAGGAGTGATGACGATCACTCAGCTTTGTGAACATCTTGTGGTGACGACCCTAGATCATTAATGGCATCCTACTGGATGAGAGATAGTAACTGGTAGTTGCTAGATGTGGGCAACCAACGTTACTGGGTATGGGAGACTGGTAGTTGCTAGATGTGGGCAATCGACGTCTCTGAGTATAGTAACTGGTAGTTGCTAGATGTGGGCAACCGACGTTACTGGGTATGAGAGACTGGTAGTTGCTAGATGTGGGCAACCGACGTCTCTGAGTATGGGGAACTGGTAGTTGCTAGATGTGGGCAACCGACGTTCTGTGAAACAGGTCCAGGGGGAACAAAGTAATGATAAAAGTTTAATTTATAATATTGCCAGTATAAATTGAACTTTTGTATGTGTAAAGATATTGTTATAGTTTTAATGAAAATTAGAACTCACCAGTTTATCTGATGTTTTGAGTATGTTGTGTGTGCTAGGTAAGGAGGGATCCTCTAATAATAGGGGAAAGCAAGTATGAGTCGATGAGGACGCTATCCCGGAGCAACTGCTGGCATAGGATTTAGGGCTTGTTAATAATGTAAATAGGGCGATGTATAATTAAATACAATCATATGTAAAATGTTCTAAAAAGTTGGGTTAATATATAATAGTGTTTAAAGTCTTCCGCTGTAAATAGAAAGCTCTGATTTGTGTTTAAAATATTAATCCAACTGCGTGACGTGCCTCTAGTGCCCTGCCAGGTTTAGGGCGTCACAGTTTGGTATCAGAGCAGTAGTTAAAGGGATCTAGTGTCATAATAACTAGACTTTAACTAGAAAATAGATATGCTAGCAGGGATAGCTAGATAAAATAATTTATTAAAACAAGAGAAGGTGATGGGACTATCATGAGAAGGAATAACGAGAATAGTAAAAGTGAAGTAAATAACTAATAGTACTTGGCCAACATTATTAATAATTTACTTTACTTATAGTATTCTGGTTACATACTTACATGTGGGTACCAAATAATCCTGATCTCGTTTTAATAGGTTATGGCTGATAGGGATAGTGAAAGAATGCAAGGTGGAACCTCGGGAAGAAATGTTGATGAGAGCACCGAGGTGCTTAGTATGACGAGGCAGCAATTCCGTGATGCAATTGCTGAGGAGGTTCGTAAAGCCTTGAATGTAGCTTAGACCTGATGAAAGTAGGAATGTTGATAAAGCTGAAGGGTCTAGCGAGAAAAAGGGAGTTACGTATAGTCAGTTTAAAGAATGTAATCCTCCACGATTTTCTGGGGCTATGGATGTGGTAGCCACTTATAAATGGCTTCGTGAAATGGAAGTCGTGATCAAGTTGAGTGAGCGTAGGGAGGATCAGAAGGTAAAGTTTGCAGCCCACTCGTTTGTAGGTGAGGCTCTGTATTGGTGGGATACGATTATCCAGACGTTAGGCGAGGAGGCTACTGACAAAATGTTATGGCCTGAATTTTGAAAGTTAGTATCGGATAAGTTTTGTCCGAAAGGCGAGATGGATCGAATAGAAATGAGTTTCCTGCAGTTTCAGGCGGGTAATATGTCTCATAGGGAATACACGTCTAAGTTTGAGGAGATGGCGTGGTTGGTGCCTCATTTAGTGGTTCCTGAAGAAAAGAAAATTTTGAGGTATACACAGGGATTGCCTCAGGAGGTTAGGAAGTTGGTTAGATCATCTGCTCCGAGTAGTTACTAGTTGACGGTAAACTTAGCTGCAGATATGTATCAAGAAGTTTATGGTAGTAATGTTGCTCCTGATGGGGGTAAAAGGAGGCGAGAAGAACCTGTAGTGCAAAAAAGATTTGAGAATCCAAGTTTTCAAAAGAAAAGTAGGTTTGGAAGGGGTCAATTTGTGAGGAATGTTAGAAATGAGCTGCCACGTTACGGGAAATGTGGTAGGCTACACCAAGGTGAATGTATGATTGGTAGCAGGACTTGTTTTAGATGTGGAAAGATGGGACATTATGCTAATGAATGTAGTGAAGGTCCTCGTAAATGTTATGAGTGTGGAGAAACGGGGCATATTCGAAGTGAATGTCCAAAGTTAGTAGTTAGAAAGCCTGAACCGGTTAGATCGATGAAAGGGCCAGAGAAGGGTCGAGTGTGGCTAAGGGCGAGCATATTCTATGTCAGCTAGCGAGGCTAAAGCGTTACCAGATGTAGTTTCAGGTACGTTTCTAGTGAATTGAATTCCAACTAATGTGTTATTTGATTCTGGTGCAAGTGAAAGTTTGTATCTATTGATTTTTGCCCTATGCTTGCATGTGAAGTTCAACCATTAGAGGTAGCTTTTGTAGTTGAAACTGCTAATGATAGATCGGTGATGATTAGTAGTATGATTGATGGTTGTTATATTGAATTAGAAGGATATAGATTGCCTGTTAAACTATATCCTATGGTGTTAGGAGGATTTGATGTAGTTTTGGGTATGGATTGGTTGGCAAACCATGAAGCCCATATTGTATGTAATAAGAAGTTAATTCAATTAAAAGCACCGGATGGGAAAACGATTAATGTATATGGTGATAGAAAGGAGTCAACTGTGCAAATAATATCTATGATGAAAGCTGATAAGTTAATGAGCCGCGGGTGTGTATCTTATTTGATATATGTAATTGATTCGCAAAAGCCTGTAAGAAAGATAGAGGACATTCCTGTGGTTAGAGATTTTGTAGATGTGTTTCCAGAGGAATTACCGGGTATTCCTCCAGATCGTGAAGTTGAGTTTAGAATTGATTTGGTTCCGGGTGCTAAGCCAGTTGCTAAGCCACCTTATAGATTAGCTCCATCAGAATTGAAAGAGTTAATGAAACAGACTGAAGACTTGCTAGAAAGAGGTTTCATTAGACCTAGTTCTTCCCCGTGGGGTGCTCCAGTATTGTTTGTGAAGAGGAAAGATGGGAGTATGCGTATGTGTATTGATTACAGAGAATTAAATAAGTTGACAATAAAGAATAAGTATCCACTCCCACGAATAGATGATTTGTGTGATCAGCTACAGAGAGCTAGTTGGTTTTCTAAAATAGACCTTCGTTCTGGATATCATCAGTTAAAAGTCAAGGAAGAAGATATACCTAAGACAGCGTTTCGCACCCGTTATGGTCATTATGAATTTCTGGTTATGTCTTTTGGGTTGACAAATACCCATGCTGCTTTTATGGATTTGATGAATAGGGTGTGCAAGCGAATGTTAGATCGATTAGTAATTGTGTTTATTGATGATATACTGATCTATTCGAAGAATAAGGGAGATCACGCCTGCCATCTTCGTGAAGTGTTGGAAAGATTGAGAGAAGAAAAGCTTTATGCAAAATTCTCTAAGTGTGAGTTTTGGTTGCGGGAAGTACAGTTTTTAGGACATGTGATCAATGCAGAGGGTATTTTAGTAGACCCTACTAAGATTGAAACAGTAGTGAAGTGGAGTCCTCCAAAGACGCCATCTGAAGTCCGCAGTTTCTTGGGTCTAGCTGGTTATTATAGAAGATTTATTCAAGATTTTGCCAAAATCGCATCCCCGTTAACGAAACTGACGAGGAAGAATGAAGAATACGTTTGGGGACCAGAACAAGAAAATGCATTTCAAGAACTGAAGCAGAAATTAACCCAATCACCAGTGTTATCGTTGCCAGATGGAAATGAAGATTCGGTGATTTATTCAGATGCTTCGTATCAAGGTTTAGGCTGTGTATTGATATAGAGGGGACGAGTGATTGCTTATGCTTCCAGACAGTTGAAAGAACATGAAAAGAATTATCCGATACATGATCTAGAACTGGTAGCAGTGGTATTTGCCTTGAAGATATGGAGACATTACTTATATGGGACGAAATGTGCGATTTACACGGATCATAAGAGTTTGAAATATTTCTTTGATCAGAAGGAATTGAACATGCGCCAGCGAAGATGGTTAGAGTTGGTGAAAGATTATGATTGTGAAATACTTTACCATCCTGGTAAAGCAAATGTGGTTGCTGACGCATTAAGCAGAAAGAATGAACACCCTCCAATTCGAGTTAAGTCATACAAGTTAGTGATAACCCCAGATTTTATGCATCAGTTACGAGAAGCTCAATTAGAAGCAATAAAAGAAGAGAACGTGAAGCGGGAACGAATGAAGGGTCAAACAAAGGATCTGGAAGAAAATAGTTTTGGGGTTAAGACAAAATGTGGTCATATGTGGATTCCGATTAAGATGAAAGAGTTAGTTCTAGATGAAGCCCATAAATCCAGATATTCTATACACCCAGGTGCTACTAAGATGTACAAGGATTTAAAACAAGAATATTGGTGGCCCGGTATGAAGTTTAACGTGATGCAGTATGTGAATAGGTGTTTGACGTGTCTTCAGGTCAAAGCTGAGCATCAAAAGCCATATGGTAAGCTTCAACCCTTAGAGATCCCGAAATGGAAGTGGGAAGAATTGACAACGGATTTCATAACTAAGCTTCCGTGTACAGCTAAAGGTTATGATACCATTTGGGTCATAGTAGATAGATTGACACGTAGTGGGCATTTCTTACCAATCAAGGAAACGTATAACTCCGAGAAGTTAGCAGAATTGTTTATTCGAGAAATTATTGCTCGTCATGGGGTACCAGTATCTATTGTGTCAGATAGAGATACACGTTTTACTTCGAGATTTTAGAGAAAGTTTCATGAAGATATGGGTACTCGTTTATTACATAGCACATCGTTTTCACCCAGAAACTAATGGATTGACTGAAAGGACTATCCAAACAGTTGAAGATATGTTACGAGCTTGTGTTATAGATTTTGGTGGTAGCTGGGATAGTCATCTGCCATTAGTTGAATTCTCCTACAATAACAGTTATCATTCTACGATTGGGAGAGCCCCTTATGAGATGTTATATGGCAGAAAGTGTAGGAGTCCCATATGTTGGGGAGAAATTGGGCAGAAAGAGTTAGGCAGTTTGGAAATTGTACAGGCTACGAATGAGAAACTGGATCAGATCAAAGCTCTGTTTAAAGCGCCCAGGATCGACAAAAGTCTTATAAAGATAAAAGGCGAAGGCATATAGAGTTCGAAGTAGGAGATAGAGTTATGTTGAAAGTATCTCCTTGGAAGGAATTATCAGATTCAGAAAGAGGGGAAAGTTAAGTCCCCGTTTTATAGGACCGTTTAGAATTATATAACGGATTGGAGAAGTATCTTATAAACTAGAATTACCCGATCAATTGCAAGAAATCCACCCAACCTTTCACGTGTCACAGTTGCGCAAGTGTTTGGCTGATGAGAAGGCTAATGTACCTTTGGATGATATAGAAGTGGATGATAAGTTGAACTATATTGAGAAACCTATTGCTATAGTAGACAGAAAGGTGAAAAGGCTGAGGAATAAAACTATTGAGTTAGTTAAAGTGCAGTGGTCGAATAGAAAGGGATCTGATTTTACTTGGGAATCAGAAGATGAGATGAAGAGAGATTATCCCCGGTTGTTTGAATAGTTGGTTTCGAGGACGAAACCTATTTAAGGGGGGGAGAGTTGTAACATCCGGTTTCTAAATCCGGACTTGTAAATTATATTATAGTTATGATTAATTTAATTAAGTTGAGTTGTTTGATTGTTTAAGTGTTCAGTCGCATAAGTCACATGCGAATGAACTTCAGTCGCACCCCTTACGTGCGATTGAGACTCAGTCGTACGAATAGTAGGCGTATGAGCTTCAGTCTCACAGTTCAGTCGTACAAATGGTTCAATCGTGCGACTGAAGGTGAGGCGGTTAAGTTGAGTGTATGGATAAGTAGGGCGGTACAGGGGGTTCAAGGGCAGATTTCTATCTGCATCTACTCTATTTTCTTGTCCCCTTCACACCCAAACACCCTGTTCTCACGAAATTGACTAAGGCAACTCCGTTTTGGTGAGTTTTGAACATCACGGATTAATCCGGAGAGGTTATAAGCTGTGTGTATGATTGAATTTGATCCAATAACCTGTTTAAATCAGTAAATTGGTCTGGTTCATTTCTGAATTTAAAATCCAGGAATTCAAATCCAAGTTTTTGTGAAGTTTTGATGAAATAATGGTTCGAAACCATTGTAAACGATGTGTATAGGATTTGTTTTGAATATGGTATGATTTGGATGGTTAAAACTCAAATTTTGAGTGAGTTTGGATAAAAAACGTCAAGAACACAGCTGCTGATTCGTTTCAGGCGAATGGGCTCAATCGCATGACTCAGTCGCACGAAGAGAGTCTAGTCGTGCGACTGAGTGCGAATGGAGGTTCAGTCATGCGATTGGAACCCAGTCGCCTGGTTGGAAGTCCGAATGAAGACGAGCGAACACTGGATACGAATTAGAACTTAATCGTGCGAATGAATCGCTAGTCGTACGACTGAAGGTTCAGTCGCATGGTTCATCCGCATAGGTCCAGTCGCATGATTGCTCATTCGCATAAGTGTTCAATCGCATGAGGGCCCTGTTTGAGAATAAGTTTACTGAATCAAGGTTTATTGCTTTAGATATACCTTGATTAGAGGAAGGACTAGTTACCTTGTGTACACGGATTGTGTAGACTGTGGTGAGGAAGTTGATAAGGTGAGTTCTAAGCCCTTTTTAAATGTTTGGTTTTATCATTCGGGCTAGCACACATACAATGATAAATGAATTGAATATTTTAGTACCAGAATTGTGATAGTGAGGTTGATATGTTTCTAACAGTTTGCAAAGCTGTTAGAGGGAAAGTGAGGGTAATAAATGATTAACTGAACATTGTTAAGCATTACGTGATCGTAATGATTACAGTGGGTCAAGTAGAGTGTAAAAGATGGTCATCTGAACCTTGTTAATCATTACATGATGGTAATGATTCCAATGGGTCAGATGAGGTGTAATGATTAATGAAAATATGTTAAATTTGGTGCTGAAAGAAAGAATGTGCGGGGTGTAAATGAATGTGATAATATTGGCAATAGGTAAAAGAAATGTTTTTGAAATGGTAAGGTGATGTAAATCTCAACAGGCCAGTTAGGGTAAGATGCCTGGGTGTAAAACTGTACAGTTTGATAGGAGTGATGACGAACACTCAGTTTTATGAACATCTTGTGGTGACGACCCTAGATGATTAATTGGCATCCTACTGGATGAGAGATAGTAACTGGTAGTTGCTAGATGTGGGCAACCGACGTTACTGGGTATGGGAGACTGGTAGTTGCTAGATGTGGGCAACCGACATCTCTGAGTATCATAACTGGTAGTTGCTAGATGTGGGCAACCGACGTTACTGGGTATGAGAGACTGGTAGTTGCTAGATGTAGGCAACCGACGTCTCTGAGTATGGGGAACTGGTAGTTGCTAGATGTGGGCAACCGACGTTCTGTGAAACAGGTCCAGGGGGAACAAAGTAATGATAAAAGTTGAATTTATAATATTGCCAGTATAAATAGAACTTTTGTATGTGTAAAGATATTGTTATAGTTTTAATGAAAATTAGAGCTCACCAGTTTATCTGATGTTTTGAGTATGTTGTGTGTGCTAGGTAAGGAGGGATCCTCTAATAATAGGGGAAAGCAAGTATGAGCCGATGAGGACGCTATCCCGAAGCAACTGCTGGCATAGGATTTAGGGCTTGTTAATAATGTAAATAGGGCGATGTATAATTAAATACAATAAGTGGTAGCCTTGATCACCTCAAGGTTCCCCAACTCTTTTTGACCGATATCACCCCAACATACGGGGGTTCTACACCTTTTGCCGTATAGCATCTCGTAAGGTGGCATGCCAATGCTGCCATGATAACTGTTATTATACGAGAATTCTGCTAACGGTAAGTGATCATCCCAACTACCTCCAAAATCGATCACGCATGCTCGAAGCATATCCTCGAGTGTCTAGATCATCCTCTCAGACTGGCCATCTGTCTGAGGGTGATAAGCCATGCTAATGTGTAGCCTCGTCCCTATCACATCATGGAATCTCTTCGAAAACTTTGATATGAATCGGGTGTCACGATCTGACATAATAGACACCGGCACACCGTGACGAGCTATAATCTATTTAATGAATAGATCCGCTAATCTCTCAGAGGAATACGTCTCGCGGATCGGTAGGGAGTGAGCACTCTTTGTCAACCGATCAACAATCCCCCAAATGGTATCGTACCCCCTCGCCGTGTGGGATAACTTAGTAATAAAGTCCATGGTGATGTGCTCCCACTTCCACTCAGGTATATCCAACGGTTGGATTTTCACGTATGGCTTTTGGTGTTCCTCCTTCACTTGCAAACAAGAAAGGCACTTGCTTACGTACTCTACTACATCACTCTTCATACCCGGCCACCAATAGTCTTTCTTCAAATCCTGATACATCTTCGTGGCACCGGGATGAATTGAGTATCGAGTCTTATGAGCCTCATCCATAATTCGTCCCTGTAGATCGCCGTAACGAGGGATCCATATCCGTCCATTTCGGGTTCTAACCCCGTGGGTGTTTCGTCCCAACTCCGAGACTAGACCTCTCATTCTTTCGGAGTTAAGGCGATCTTATTTCAACGCCTTCTCTTGAAAGTCTTTCAAGTGGGTCGTCACATCAGCGGTCATAATCAACTGATAAGCCTTCACCCGAATCGGCTCGGGTCTCTCTTTTTGACTAAGGGCATCAGCCACAACGCTGGCCTTACCCGGATGATAATGGATCTCACAGTCATAATTTTTGATGAGCTCTAACTATCTGCTCTACCTCATGTTGAGATCCTTTTGCTCAAAGAAGTACTTTAAGCTCTTATGGTCCGTGAAGATAGTGCACTTCATCGCGTATAAATAGTGCCTCTAAATCTTCAACGTGAAGACCACAGCTGCTAACTCCAAATCATGGGTAGGGTAGTTGAGTTTGTGGGTTTTCAACTGTCAGGATGCGTAGGTTATTACCCTTCCACGTTGCATTAACACGCAACCTAATCCCGAATAAGAAGCATCTGAATATACCACTAAGTCTTCACTCCCTTCGGGTAATGTCAAGACAGGAGCTTAAGTCAATCTCGTTTTTAACTCCTCAAACACACTCTCCTGTTCCCGACCCCATGTAAACCTCACATCCTTAAGAGTTAACTTAGTCAAAGGTGAGGCTATCTTGGAAAAGTCTTGTATGAACCTCCTGTAATAACCTGCCAAACCTAAGAAACTACAGATCTCAGATGGTGTCTTTGGAGACTTCCATTGCATCACCGCCTCAACCTTTATTGGGTCTACCATAATCCCTTCAGCATTCACCACGTGACCCAGAAATTGAACTTCATGTAACCAGAAAGCACACTTAGAGAATTTGGCATACAACTTTTCTTTTCTAAGTGTTTCCAACACCTCGCGTATATGGCCGGCATGTTCTTCCTCGCTCTTAGAATAAATCAGGATATCATCAATAACACAATCACTGATTTATCTAGGATTTGCCGACACACTCGGTTCATCAAATCCATAAAGGTAGCTAGTGCATTAGTTAATCCAAAAGACATAACAAGGAACTCATAGTGTCCATGGCGCGTATGAAAAGCTGTCTTAGGAATATCTTGCTCCTTCACCTTCAGCTGGTGGTAACCAGATTGAAGATCAACCCTTGAGAACCAACTGGCACCTTGCAGCAGATCAAACAAGTCATCAGTCCTTGGTAATGGATACCGATTGTTCACCGTCAACTTGTTCAGCTCTCGGTAATCGATGCACATCTGCATGCTATCGTCCTTTTTCTTCACGAATAAGACCGGAGCACCCCATGGAGAGATACTTGGTCGAATAAACCCCTTATCCATCAACTCTTGCAGTTGAGCCATTAGTTCCTTCATCTCCGTCGGAGCTAATCGATACGGCGCCTTGGCAACGGGTTGAGCACCGGGTATCAGATCAATCTGAAACTCAATCTCACGATCCAGTGGCACACCAGGCAAGTCTTCTAGGAATACGTCCGAAAAGTCACGCACAACCGGCACATCAGACAATTGTGGTACTGACGCGTCCACATCTTTCACGTAGGCTAGATAGACACTACATCCACGTTTATGCACTTCCCAGCCACCGCCATCGAAATCACCTTCAGAATCGTAGTAATGCGATCTCCATAGGTTGTCACCGAACTTCCATCGGGCGCAACTAGTTGAATTATCTTCTTACGACACACGATGGTCGCCTCGTAGGTTGCTAACCAGTCCATCCCTAGTACTATATCGAATCCACCTAGGGACATCACATGTAAATTGGCAGTAAACCTATAGCCTTCTAGTTCTATGGCACAATCCTCTATCATATCAGTGATTCTAGTAGACTTACCAATAGCTGTTTCTACATCGATGGCTCACCAATACTCCTACTAATAATAGACAATCTAGTACAAAAGGTAGTAGAGATGAAATTCCTACTAGCACCAGAATCAAATAATACACAGGCACAAGTTTGGTTTACTAGAAACATACCTGACATGACATCGGGGTGCACTCTAGCCTCCTCCCTGGTCATCGTGAAAGCTCTAGCACTTGCCCTCTGCCCTCCTTCCTCAGCCTTCTTCTTCACACCCGAACCCTCGGCCCTTAGCTTCTTATAGTCTTTGCTCACGTGGCCCTCCTCGCCTCAGCTATAACACCTCGACA
Source organism: Flaveria linearis (assembly GCA_024085815.1). Taxonomy (NCBI): domain Eukaryota; kingdom Viridiplantae; phylum Streptophyta; class Magnoliopsida; order Asterales; family Asteraceae; genus Flaveria; species Flaveria linearis. Next base: position 41,590,105 of record CM044011.1, read on the forward strand.
CCCTACAGTCTCTACCAATGTGGCCAGTCTTGCCACACTTGAAGCATACATTCAATCCCAGCCTACACTCAATGGTATGCTCCCTTCCACATCTACCGCACTTCCTCAGCTCCGAGCTTGTCGACGCCCTACGATCATCCATATTCATCTTTTTGTTGTTTGGAACGAAACCACCACGTCAAAACCTCTTCCCATTCCAGTTCTTATCACCACCACTCGTCTTCTTCACTTCCACCACCATCTCCTCCCGCTCATCATACAACCTACCCGTCAGGTCTACAACCGATTGAAAGGTGCCAGGCTGAGCAGTGATCAAATGCCTACGAATGTCAGCCGACAATCCGTGGATGTACCTCTTGATCTTCCTCGACACCAGCGACACCTGATCTGGCACCAATCTTGCCATTTTATTAAATTTGGTGGTGTATTGCTGGTGGGCCATGGTTCCTGCCTCATGTTGCAGGAACTCCCTCTCGATCTTGTCGAGATCCCAGTGAGGACAGAATTCCTCAATCACTAATTTCTTCAACTCTCTCCATCGTATCTTCCCGATGGCTCTGGCACCCTCAGCTTGGACAATGTTGTCCCACCAACACAAAGTGAGTCAACAAAAGAGTGAGTAGCAAATTTCACCTTCTGGTCTCGCGACACTCACTAATCTCCAGCACCGCTTCCATCTCCCTCACCCAGCGGTGTGCAACAGCAGCATTATCGTTGCCATCGAAGGTCGGGGGCTTACACCGTTGGAATGCCCCATAAGTACACCCTTAGCCATCACCTCCACAGAAGCATCATCCTCATCACTAGGCAGCACTGTATCTGACCCAAGCTGTTCCTCCTTCCCCTTTCTCTCCTTCCTTGTAGATCCTTTCTTATCCTCCTTCTTCTTTCTCTCTTCACTCCTCACTGCCCTGATAACTTTGGTCATTACAGACGGTAAGACTGTCTGCATTATATGGTGCCCCTCATCAGCAATCTCCTCCCTAGCTGAAGCATTCAAACTAGCATTCTCATTCCCCTCGCTCCGTTCATGAACCACAGGGTACTCGTGAGCTGTCTCGGTAGCCTTAGCACCACTCCTGGTAACATGTGGCTCAGCACCACATCCACCACGACCTCTACCCTAGAAGCCTTTGAAAATTTCCGTCCAGCCATCCTCTAACACTACAAGATTTAAACACCAACACAGTTATTTAAGGTATTAGCTCAGTTCGTGTTAAGTATAGTAAGTCCTTAATAACAGTGGCAAGTTGTGATTAGCCACTTACTTTACTCTTCACACCCCATGCTTTCCTATTGTAAGGCCCTGTTCCCGGGCACCTCACAGTTGGCCATTCATTGCACATAAAACATATTAATATACATTTCATTAAATAAACAGCGGAATTACGTTACCAAAAGTCATTCTATATTATTAAAAGATACTTTGTTAGGCAATACAATAATGTTCAAGTTACAAAAGATTGTTTAATTGCATTACAAAACAACAATATCATAACATAGGAATGGATGTCAGTCTTTCTCCACCTAGTAGCTTCACCCTGATGCCATCCTCAGCAACTATTACCTGCCAACTGAAAATGTATAAAAGTTAGCGTTGCCGAGTGAGTTCTAGTTTTAAAAGTATTAAAATACCTTATGTAATGTATATATATAAAAATACTCTTTTTGTACAGATACATCTCTTACTCTTGTACGTGAGCACGCATTAACTATACAACAAGGTAATGCTTTCTTTCTTACTATATGGCTTTGTTCATTTCGTACTCTTTTAACTTTATCTATCACTGTCTATGTGGATCAATGAGCAATACCCTAAACAATATGCGGGGAAACTGGTGTTGGGCCTCTTGTCTCTCAATGGGCTATGATCACTATGCACAAGGCTAACCCAGTCACCTAGGGTATGCTGCAAAGGTACGCCAATCTCAATTGATTGGCCCTATGTGCATCCTTTGGGGTAGCTAACCCACATCACCGTTGAGCTAATGACAACATGGTCGTGTACCTCCTATATGCTTGCAAGACTTTTTAACATTTTAATTAAGTTCTACTTCTCTTTATCATTACTCTTTCACTTTGTTAAGGATAATACTTGCATTTATGATCATAAACACACCACATAAGTCACACAATGATAATTACTATGATCATAAGATCAACTTATAATAATACAATAATATAGCAACTAAAAACCCTAAAGTCAAACTTAGGTCAAACTCTAATGATTCTGTTTTTCTCAAAATTTCAGAAAATGTTCTAAGTGTTCTAGGCGTATTAGCACTATGCAGGCGCATGAGGCCTGTTTAGGCGCATGGGCACTATTTGGGCGTTTCATCACTTAGGATTTTGGACCATCTCAGACGCATGAACACTATTTGGACGTTTGGTCCATACTTAGGCGTTTGAGTCTAAATCTTAGACGCATGGGCTATTGTTCAGGCGCATGGGCATTCACTTAAAATATCTAAGGCATTTTCTAGGCGGTTAGGGCCCTGTTTGGGCGGTTGGGCCCTGTTTGGGCGTATGGGCTGACTTAGTACTTTCTAAGGAAAATTTTAGGCGGTTGGGGTACTGTTTAGGCGGTTGGGCAACCTATTAAGTATGTTTCCATGTCGTTTCCAGTCCCAAACATCATCTTAGCCTAGTCTAAGTTAAGTCCTACTATTCTAAGCATGATCTAACACATAACAATCATGAAATATCAACATACATGCATGGATACATACGGGTAGTCAAATAACTTTTGTAAAAATGGTTTTACATACATTTTCAGCCCTAAGGAATGTTTAAAACAAGAAACACTTACCAAAAACCCTCGAAATCTTCTTCTTCTTCTTGTAACCAAGAGAAAAACCCAGCTTTATTTATTCTTCTTTTGTCTACCAAAAAGTAGATGTGTAAAAGGCGACATGGGCGGCCATTCCCCGTATATTATAAAATATTTGACTTTTTGTACTATTTTACACTTTACTCCCTCTACTTTAGCTTCTTTTCCATTTTTATGAAATACACTTTTATTTCTATTTTATTTGGACAAAGTTTCGGGTGTTACAAGTCTACTCCTCCTAAAGAGGTTTCGTCCCCGAAACATGTCACTCTTCGAATAGTTGTGGGTAATGTTGCCTCATTTTCTCTTCAGTCTCCCACGTAGACTCGGAACCCTTCCGGTGCTTCCACTGCACTCGCACAGGTGGAACCACTTTATTCCTTAGCCTCTTATCTTTGCGATCGATGATTGCCACTGGTTGTTCTACGTAGTTGAGCCATTCATCCACCTCGATATCCTCCAGTGGTACAACCATGTCTTTATTAGCTAAGCACTTCCGCAGATGAGATACATGGAATGTAGGATGAATTCCACTTAACTCATCTGGTAATTCAAGTCGATAGGCTACCTTTCCTACCTATACGACGATTTGTAAAGGCCCTATGTATCTCGGGCTTAGCTTACCTCACTTCCTGAATCGGATGATCCCTTTCCAAGGTGAGACCTTCAGCATTACTCGGTCGCCAACCTTGAATTCTATTGGTCTACGCCTCTTGTCAGCATGCGAATTTTGTCTATCTTTCGCCGCTTTCATGTAGGCCTTTATCTTTTCTAAGTTTTTAGTCGCAGCCTCGATCACCTCGACACCTCACAACTCTTTCTACCCAATGTCTCCCCAACATACGGGCCTCCTACGCCTCTACCGTATAGCATCTCGTATGGTGGCATGCCAATGCTAGCATGATAACTATTGTTATATGAGAATTCCGCTAACGCTAAGTGATCATCCCAACTTCCTCCAAAATCGATCACGCATGCCCGAAGCATGTCCTCGAGCGTCTGAATCACCCTCTCAGACTGACCATCTGTCTGAGGATGATAAGCCGTGCTAATGTGTAGTCTCATCCCCATCGCGTCATGGAATCTCTTCCAAAACTTCGATGTGAATCTGGTGTAACGATCCGACACGATAGATACCGGTACACCATGACGAGCTACAATCTCCTTGATAAACAGATCTGCTAGCCTTTTGGATGAATACGGCTTGCGGATCGGTAGGAAGTGAGCACTCTTGGTTAGACAATCAACAATCACCCAGATAGCATCGTACCCCCTCGCCGTGCGGGGTAAGTTTGTAATGAAATCCATGGTGATGTGCTCCCACTTTCACTCGGGTATATCCAATGGTTGGATCTTCCCGTAAGGTTTCTGATGCTCTACCTTCACTTGCAAGCAAGTAAGGCACTTACTCACATACTCCACCACGTCATGTTTCATACCCGGCCACCAGTAGTCCTTCTTCATGTCTTGATACATCTTGGTGGCACCAGGATGAATGGAGCATCGAGTCTTGTGAGATTCATCCATGATTCGCCCTCTCAGATCTCCATAATGAGGGATCCATATTCATCCAAAGAGGGTTTTAACCCCGTGGGTGTTTTCTCCCAGTTCCACGACTAGACCTCTCATTCGTTCAGAGTTGAGGCGATCTTCTTTCAATGCCTCATTTTGAAATTCTTTCACTTGAGTCATCATGTCCAAGGTCATCACTAACTGATACGCCTTCACCCGAATCGGCTCGGGTCTCTCTTTTTGGCTCAGGTCATCGGCCACCATATTGGCGTTGTCTGGATGGTAGTGGATCTCACAATCATAATCTTTGATGAGCTCTAACCACTTTCTCTATCTCATGTTGAGATCCTTCTATTCAAGGAAGTACTTTAAGCTCTTGTGGTCGGTGAAGATGGTGCACTTCGTACCGTATAAGTAGTGCCTCCAAATCTTCAGCGCGAAAACCACAGCCGCTAACTCCAAATCATGGGTAGGGTAGTTGACTTCGTGGGTCTTCAGCTGTTGGGATGCGTAGGCTATCACCCTTCCACGTTGCATCAACACGCAACCTAGCCCAGCATAAGAAGCATCCGAATAAACCACTAGGTCTTCAATCCCTTCGGGTAATGTCAAGATAGGAGCTTGGGTTAACCTTGTCTTCAACTCCTCAAAAGCACACTCCTGTTCTTGACCCCACACGAACTTCACATCCTTGCGAGTTAATTTGGTCAAAGGTGAGCCTATCTTGGAGAAGTCTTAGATGAACCTTCTATAGTAGCACGCCAAACCCAAGAAACTACGGATCTCGGATGGCGTCTTTGGAGACTTCCATTGCATCACCGCCTCAACCTTTACCGGGTCCACCATGATTCCTTCAGCATTAACGACATGACCCAAAAATTGAACCTCGCGTAACCAAAAAGCACACTTAGAGAATTTAGCATACAACTTCTCCCTCCTAAGTGTCTCCAATACCTCGCATATGTGGCCGGCATGTTCTTCCTCACTCTTAGAATAAATCAGGATATCATCAATAAACACTATCACTTATTTATCTAACATCGGCCGACACACTCGGTTCATCAAATCCATAAAGGCAGCTGGTGCGTTAGTTAACCCAAAAGACATAACGAGAAACTTGTAGTGTCCATAACGCGTGCGAAAAGCTGTCTTAGGAACGTCTTGCTCCTTCACCTTTAATTGATGGTAGCCAAATCTAAGGTCTTTTCTCGAGAACCAACTGGCACCTTGGAGCTGATCAAACAAGTCATCAATCCTCGGTAATGGATACCGATTCTTCACTGTTAACTTGTTCAACTCACGGTAGTCGATACACATCCTCATGGTACCGTCCTTCTTCTTCACGAACAAGACCAGACCACCCCACGGAGAGATACTCGGTCGAATGAATCCCTTATCCATTAACTCCTGCAATTGTTCCATGAGTTCCTTCATCTCAGTCGGAGCTAATCGATATGGTGCTTTGGCAACAGGTTGAGCACCGGATATTAGATCAATCTGGAACTCAATTTCGCGATCCGGTGGCAGGCCGGGTAAATCTTCCGGGAATACGTCCGGAAAGTCACACACCACTGGTACGTCGGGTAATTATGGTACCGTCGCATCCACATCCTTCATGTAGGCCAGATAGGCACTACATCCACGTCTCATGCACTTCCCCGCCACCGCCATTGAAATTACCTTCGGGATCATAGTAACGCGATCTCCATAAACCATCACCAAACTTCCATCGGGCGCAACTTGTCGAATCAGCTTCTTGCAACATACGATGTTTGCTTCATAGGTTGCTAACCACTCCATCCCTAGTACTACATAAAATCCACCTAGGGGCATCACATGTAACTTAGCAGCAAACCTATGACCTTCTAGTTCTATGGCATAGTCCTCTATCATGTCAGTGATTCTAGTGGACTTACCAATAGCAGTTTCTACATCGAATGATTCACTAATACTTCTACTACTAGCAGACAACTTGGCACAAAAAGTAGTAGAAATAAAACTCCTACTAGCACTAGAATCAAATAATACAGAGGCATAAGTTTGATTTACTAGAAACATACCTGACATGACATCGGGATCCACTCTGGCTTCCTCCTGGGTCATGGTGTAAGCTCTAGCACTTGCCCTCTGTCCTCCCTCCTCCGGCCTCTTCTTCGCCCCAGAGCTCTCTGCCCTCGGCTTCTTGCAGTCCTTGCTCACATGGCCCTCCTCGCCACAGTTATAACACTTCAGCACCCTACAATCTTTAGCGATGTGGCTAGGCCTGCCACACCTGAAGCATACATTCAATCCCAACCTACACTCGCCGGTATGCTCCCTTCCATATTTGCCGCACTTCTTCTGCCCTGAGCTTGATAACACCCTACGGTCATCCACCTTCATCCTCTTGTTGTTTGGAGTGAAACCACCACGTCCAAACCTCTTCCTATTCCAAATTTTATCACCACTACTCTTCTTCTTCACTTCCACCACAGTCTACTCTCACTCATCGTACAACCTGCCCGCCAAGTCTATAACGGATCAAAAGGTACCAGGCTGAGCAGCGATCAAATGCCTGCAGATATCAGCCGACAATCCTTGGATGTAACTCTTAATCTTCCCTGACACCGGTGTCACCTGATCCGGTACCAGCCTTGCCATTTCGTTAAATTTGGTGGTGTACTGCTGATGGGTCATGGTTCCCCCCTCAAGTTGCAAAAACTCCCTCTTGATCCTATCAAGTTCCCTGTTAGGACAGAATTCCTTGATCATTAACTATTTCAACTCTTTCCATCGCATCTTCCCGATGGCTCTGGCACCCTCAGCTTGGACGATGTTGTCCCACCAACATAACGCTGAGTCGATAAAAGAGTGAGTCGCGAACTTCACCTTCTGGTCTTCGCGACACTCACTTATTTCTAACACCGCCTCCATCTCCCTCACCCAGCGGTGAGTGGCAGCAGCATTGCCATTACCATTGAAGGTCGGGGGCTTGCACCTCTGGAACGCCCCATAACTGCACCCCTTGGTCGTTACCCCCACTAAGTCATCCTTCTCTTCATCAGACAACACTGTCTCAGGCTCCGGTCATTCCTCTTCCCTTTTGCTTCCCTTGCCTATTGACCCTTTCCTATCTTTCTTCTCCTTCCTCTCCTCATTCCTCACAGCTCTGATGACTTCGGTCACTACAGACGGTAAGACTGTCTGCATGACCTGGTGTACTTCGTCAGCAATCGCCTCCTTAGCTGAGGCATTCAGGCTAGCATTCTCATTCTCCTCACTTCGTCCATGAACCTCAGGGTTCTCATGAGTCTTCTCAGGAGCCTTAGCACTACTCCTAGTCACACGTGGACGACTTCTGCCTGTAGAAGCCTTGGATGATTTTCGTCCAGCCATTTTCTAAACGCTATAAGATTCAAACACTAACACAGTCAGTTAAGGCTATGGCTCAGTTTATGTCAAGTATACTAAGCCCCTAATTACAGTGGCCAGTTGTGATTAGCCACTTACTTTACCCTTCATACCCCAAGCATTTCCTGTCCTGACTAAATCAATATCTAAATCTACTGAGAACACACAAGTCAAATAGCACACGCACATAATACTGATTAACTTTAAGAAAAGAAATACCTGATGGCATGTAGCTACTCGGGCTGACATCCCTTGTTTGTCCCAAGTTTTAGTTTAAGTTTAGGTTTTTGAAAATAATTTACCTAATTCACTTAAACTATGGCTCTGATACCAACTTGTAAAGCCCCGTTCCCGGGCACCTCACAGTTGGTCATTCATTGCACATAAAGCATATTAATATACATTTCATTAAATAAACAGTGGAATTACATTAGCAAAAGCCATTCTCTATTATTAAAAGATATGGTTGTTAAGCAATACAATCATGTTCAAGTTACAAAAGATTGTTTAATTGCATTACAAAACAACAATATCATAACATAGGAATGGATGTCAGTCTTTCTCCGCCGAGTAGCTTCACCCTCGTGCCATCCTCAGCAACTATTGCTGATCTTGCAACATCTCGCCATTTCGTTAAATTTGGTGGTGTATTGCTCGTGGGCCATGTTTCCCGCCTCAAGTTGTAGGAACTCCCTCTCGATCTTGTCAAGATCCCAGTGAGGAAAGAATTCCTCAATCACCAATTTCTTCAACTCTCTCCATCGCATCTTCCCGATGGTTCTGGCACCCTCAGCTTGGACAATGTTGTCCCACCAGTACAACGCTGAGTCAACAAAAGAGTAAGTAGCGAACTTTACCTTATTGTCTCGCGACACTCACTAAACTCTAGCACCGCTTCCATCTCCCTCACCCAGCGGTGTGCAGCAGCAACATTACCATTGCCATCGAAGCTCGGGGGCTTACACCATTGGAATGCCCCATAACTACACCCCTTAGCCATCACCTCCACAGAAGCATCATCCACATCACTAGACAGCACTGTATCTGACCCAAGCTGTTCCTCCTCCCCCTTTCTCTCCTTCTTTGTTGATCTTTTCTTATCCTCCTTCTCCTTTCTCTCTTCACTCCTCACTACCCTGATAACTTAGGTCATTACAGACGGTAAGACTGTCTGCATGACCTGGTGCGCCTCATCAGCAATTGCCTCCCTAGCTAAGGTATTCAAACTAGCATTTCATTCCCCTCGCTCCGGCCATGAACCATAGGGTTCTCGTGAGCTGTCTCGGTAGCCTTAGCACCACACCTGGTAACACGTGGCTCAGCACCACATCCACCACGACCTTTACCCTAGAAGCCTTTGAAAATTTCCATCCAGCCATCCTCTAACACTACAAGATTTAAACACCAACACAGTCATTTAAGGTATTAGCTCAGTTCGTGTTAAGTATAGTAAGTCCCTAATGACAGTGGCCAGTTGTGATTAGCCACTTACTTTACTCTTCACACCCCAAGCATTTCCTATTGTAAGGCCCCGTTCCCGGGCACCTCACAGTTGGTTATTCATTGCACATAAAACATATTAATATACATTTCATTAAATAAACAGTGGAATTATGTTAGCAAAAGTCATTCTCTATTATTAAAAGATACTTTGTTAAGCAATACAATAATGTTCAAGTTACAAAAGATTGTTCAATTGCATTACAAAACAACAATATCATAACATAGGAATGGATGTCAGTCTTTCTCCGCCTAGTAGCTTCACCCTCGTGCCACCCTCAGCAACTATTACCTGCCAACTGAAAATGCATAAAAGTCAGCGTTGCTGAGTGAGTTCTAGTTTTAAAAGTATTAAAATACCTTATGTAATGTATATATATAAAAATACTCTTTTTGTAAAGATACATCTCTTACTCTTGTACGTGAGCACACATTAACTATACAACAAGGTAATGCTTTCTTTCTTTACTATATGGTTTTGGTCATTTCGTACTCTTTTAACTTTATCTTTTACTGTCTATGTGGATCAATGAGCAATACCCTAAACTATATGCGCGGGGAAACTAGTGCTGGGCCTCTGGTCTCTCAATAGGCTATGATCACTGTACACAAGGCTGACCCAGTCACCTAGGGTATGCTGCAAAGGTCCGCCAATCTCAATTGATTGGCCCTGTGTGCATCCTTTGGGGTAGCTAACCCGCATCATAGTTGAGTTAACGACAACATGGTCGTGCACCTCCTATATGCTTGCAAGACTTTTTAACATTTTAATTAAGTTCCACTTCTCTTTATCATTACTCTTTCACTTTGTTAAGGATAATACTTGCATTTATGATCATAAACACACCACATAAGTCACACAATGAAAATTACTATGATCAAGGGAACAACTTATAATAATGCAATAATATAGCAATTAAAAACCCTAAAGTCAAACTTGGATCAAACTCTAATGATTCTGTTTTACTCAAAATTTCAGAAAATATTTTAAGTGTCTTAGGCGCATGAGCACTATGCAGGAGCATGAGGCATGTTTAGGCGCATGGGCATTATTTGGGCGTTTCATCACTTAGGCGTTTGGACCATCTCAGACGCATGGACACTATTTGGATGTTTGGTCCATACTTAGGCGTCTGAGTCTAAATCTTAGACGCATGGGCTACTATTCAGGCGCATGGGCTTTCACTTAAAATTTTTAAGGCATTTTCTAGGCGATTAGGGCACTGTTTAGGTGGTTGGGCCCTGTTTGGGCGTATGGGCTGACTTAGTACTTTCTAAGGCAAATTTTAGGCGGTTGGGGTACTGTTTAGGCGATTGGGCAACCTGTTAAGTATGTTTCCATGTTGTTTCCAGTCCTAAACATCATCTTAGCCTAGTCTAAGTTAAGTCCTACTATTCTAAGCATGATCTAACACATAACAATCATTAAATATCAACATACATGCATGGATACATACAGGAATTCAAATAACTTTTGTCAAAATGGTTTTACATACATTTTCAGCCCCAAGGAATGTTTAAAACAAGTGAATTACGGGGTCTAGAAACTCACCTTGTGTTAATAACACATGAACCCTTCTAAACCTGCTGGTACACGAATCCAAACATCTAGAACAAGCTAAATAGACGCCAAAACATGTATAACACTTATACATCGGTTCTAAAGTCAAAATCTCAACAAAACTGAGTCAAAAACACAAGAAACACTTACCAAAAACCCGAAATCTTCTTCTTCTTCTTCTTCTTGTAACCGAGAGGAAAACCCTGCTTTCTTTCTTATTCTTTTGTCAACCAAAAAGCAGATGCGTAAAAGGTGACATGGGCGGCCATTCCCCATATATATAAAATATTTGACTTTTTGTACTATTTTACACTTTACTCCCTCTATTTTAGCTTATTTTCCCTTTTTATGAAATACACTTTTATTTCTCTTTTATTTGGACAAAGTTTCGGGTGTTACACCTATCTTGACTACATTAGTATCTAAATCTACTAAGAACACATGTGTCAAATAGCACACGCACATAATGGTTGTTAACTTTAAGAAAGGAAATACCTAATGGCACATAGCTACTCGGGCTGACATCCCTCCATTCGTCCCATTTTCAGTTTAAGTTTAGGTTTTTTTGAAAATATTTACCCAATTCGCTTAAACATTGGCTCTGATACCAACTTGTAAGGCCCCGTTCCTGGAGATCTCACAGTTGGACAATCATCGCATTATTACATAAACATTACATATTCATAAAATACGCAGCGGAATTACTTTAATAAAAGCCATTCATTGTTATTAATAAATAATGTTGTTAAGCAATACAATGGAGTTTGAGTTACAAAATATTGTTTAATTGCATTACAAAACAACAATATCATAGGTATTGAATGGACGTCAGTCTTAGCAATATTCACCTGTCAACTGAAAATATATAAAAGTCAGCGTTGCTGAGTGAGTTCTAGTTTTAAAAGTATTAAAATACCTTGAATAATTTATATATGAAAATACTCTTTTAATAAAATACTTTCTTTACATTCGTACGTGAGCACGCATCATGTATACATCAAGGTAATACTTTCTTTCTTTCATTACTGTACGCATTCGTTCAATTCGTACTTTTATTATTATCTTTAACTTTCTTATGGACCAGTGAGCAATACCCCGAACATTGTGCACTAAGCTGATGTTGGGCCTGTGGTCTATAAATAGACAATGAACATTGTGCACTAAGATGACCCAGTCACCTAGGGTATGGTACAAGGGTCCCTGTCAGTCTCAATGACTGACCCTATGTGCATCCTTCGGGGTAGCTAACCCGCATCACAGTTGAGCTAACGACAACATGGTTGTGCACCTCCTATACATTTGCTTGCAAGACTTGCATTCTTTCATTTACGTTCCACTTTTCTTTATCATTAATCTTTCACTTTTATTAATGATAAATACTTTACATTTATGATCATAAACACACCATGTAAAGTCACACTATAATAATTAATATGGAACATAAGAACAATTATTAAGTATGCATAGTAATAACAATTTAAAACCCTAAAGTCAAACTAGTGTCAAACCCTAATCTTTCTTTTTTTCTTATATTTTCAGAAAAATAAACTAAGTGTTAGGCGCATAAACACTATGCAGGCGCATGAGCCATGCTTAGGTGCTTTTCAACTATGCGGGCGCATGAGCCCATACTTAACTATTTCAACACTTAGGCGCGTGGGAACTATTTGGGCGTTTCACCCTACACTTGGTCATTTCAGCCAAAAGTTCAGGCGCATGAACTACTGTTTAGGAGCATGGACTTATATTTAGAATTTCTAAGGTATAAATTGGGCCCATGGGGTTCTGTTTGGGCGCATGAACCCTATTTGGGCGCATGTCCCTACCTAGGATTTTTCTAAGGCAATTTTAGGCGCATGAGCCTTATTTAGGCGTATGACCAACCTGTTGAACATACTCCTAACATATTTTTAGTTCCAAATCATCGTATCTGCTTATTCTAAGGTTATTACAACCTTTCTAAGTATAAACATCACATTTCAACCCTAAAGCATCATCATAATAGCATAAAACATACGGGTACACATGCCTAATAATTATAAAACAGTTTAATATATTTTCAGCCCCAAAACTTTGTTAAAACCTGAAAAAGACGGGGTCTAGAACTCACCTTATGCCACCAACAAGTATAACTTCTCTCAAACTTGTATGCACAAGAGTTCAAACACCTAAACACACCAAAACAAACCACCGAGCACATAACACACATAATAATCAGTTCTAAGGGGGAAAACCCAACAAAACCGAGTAAAAACACAAGAAACACCTACCTAATGCGAATTCACAGCCTTCTTCTTCTTCAAACCGAGGGAGAAATTCAGCTTCTTCTGCTTCTTCCTTTTTCAGTCGAAGCAAATCATGGGAAAGGTTATGGGCGGACATTCTTAAAAGTAGCAATATAATATTGAGTTTTGTACTATTTTACACTTTGACCCCCTTTACTTTGGTTGCTTTTCCTTTTCTTAAGGATACTTTTATTTCTCTTTCCTACATTTATTTTCTTTTATTTGATAAAAAGTTCCAGGTGTTACACTTTATCAATGCTTTATCCTTAAGACTTTTGCTTATTATTAACTATTACTCTTCTTTACCCATCAATTCACCGTTACTATCGGTGCCTATGATAAACACAGGACTTTACCGACATGCCAATCCAGGCCTTACTGTCATACCCAAACAGGCCATTATTGTCATACCAATCCAGGCCTTACTTACCTGCTTGTTCGATCCTTTACTTTCCTAACATGTCAATCCAGGCCTTACTGTCATGAGGGCACAACAAATGCAACCCTCCTCTGTCATTTGCTTGCAAGGTTTTACTTTATCAAGGTACACGTTATGGGCCCCATAACGTTTCGTTAAGTTTCACTTACATAATTAGTTATACATATACTTATACATGATAAGAAATAACGCTTAGTCTAAACACTCACATTTCATAGACAATGCGAAATAAACCATATAACCAACCCTTCGCAGGACAGCGAGGGTTTGGGGGCGGCAACCCCTGATAACGGGGTTCTAGGGGCAGCAGCTCCTAGTGGGGTCCAAGGGGCAACGCCCCTGGCTGGGGCCGTGCTGCCAGGTCAACGTGAAATTTTTTTTCTTAAAGGACTTTATATAGCATATTTTGTTATAGGAAAAATCATTTTCTTATTAAAGCCTCTTGAAATCTTGACCTTGAAAATCTTAGGTTTACTATGCATATTAGCCCCAAAACATAGAAAAACTTGTAAATAAGAGGATCTAGTACTCACCTGGTCAAAGTAAATGGTTTCTCGTCTAAGTTTTCTAGGCTAGATTCGTGCTACACAGCCTGCACATAAATTAACACTCAAATAGGTCATTTCTATACAATTATGCTGCCATTTTCGCTGCAAGTTTCGCTGGCAGTTTTGATGGCAGTTTCGCTGGCAGTTTCGCTGGCAGTTTCGCTGGCAGTTTCGCTGGCAGTTTCGCTGGCAGTTTCGCTGGCAGTTTCGCTGGCAGTTTCGCTGGCAGTTTCGCTGGCAGTTTCGCTGGCAGTTTCACTGGCAGCTTTGCCCAGCAGTTTGGCATGGCAGTTTCGCTGCCAGGTGCGCCCAACTTTTGTTAGAATTTCCTAGGTTCGCAAGTTCTACCGGTCAACCTAGGCACTAGTGAAATTATCGGCGAATCTGTAGTTTCGTTGGGAATTCTCATAGTTTCGCTGGAAGAGCCCATAGTTTCGCTGATCGGGCTCATTGTTTCGCTGGACGTATAAAAATGTCGGACTAGCTCGTTTTTAACCTAAAATCTTAATTTTTTACATCAAATCCTTGGTTAATCATCCGTGAAACTATATCTAACCTTTTTACACGTTTTCATGCGTAAAAATGTGACGTTTATGTGATTCTTTGAAACTTTTGAAGCCAAAACCCTAGAAATCCATATCTGTTCTAAAAAGGATGTTTGGGGGACGATTCTTACCTGAAATCCTTTCTACTCGTTCATTGTTTGATGCCCCAACACTCAGATCTTCAACCCTAAATCCACCAAGCCTCCAACCTTTGATCTTCTCTCATTTCTCTCTCTACTCTCTCTCTAGAATTTTGTTTCTTAGGTTGCAAGTGTGGCTCTAATGCCTGATTAGGGTTGCTTAAGGATAGTAATGGGATCTTAAGCCCATCTATCCCTTAACCCATGGATCCAAATTGGGTCCATAGTCCATATATATATATATATATGTATAAATATAATTATATATATTTTATCTCCCGACTTGACCCCGTTATTACTAAGTTGGTTGCTTCCGTATTTCGGGGCGTTACACCATTTTAGTTATTAAAACAAATAACATGTAATCATGTTTTAAATTGTTAGCTTAGAAGTATGAACATGACAACTACATCAGTGCAAGTTGTACATGTACTGGTGTAAGTTGCAAATGTAATGACTTAAGTTGTACATGTACAGTGTAAACTAATGTAATGTAATAAGATATAACATACGTGTAACGCCCCAAATTTCCAAAATAAACTTAAGTGACGAGGTAATATTAATGATAGTATGATTGAATTCTATTCCGCGAAAAGATTAGTTAGCTCGTCAAGTTCAGACTGGAAAACAAATGTGGAAATTTGAGGGACCAAAATTGATAATTTAGGAAAAACATAAAAACAACCCTAAACCCTTTCTTTTTCATTTCATCAGCCGCTACCCCTTTCCCCCCCCCCCTTCTCTCGGTCGAACCCCGACCACCAGCCACCGGCGGCCGATTCCGGCGAGTGCCGGCGAGTGGCACACCCCCTTGTTCCCCTCGACACCCCGAACACAAAAACGACCTCAATTTCTCCTAAACCGCAACGTAGCAGCGGGAATCGAAGGCAGAGGCTTTGGTTGCAGGTGGGTTCGGTGGAGATGGCGATGATTCACGGCTGTCGTTGTTTATGGGGTCGATTACGAGTGTGGATTTGACGATGGTTGTGGCTGTGATTATTATGGTTGTTGTCGGCGGCGGATAGGGCGCGACGTGGGTGTCGCGACGGCGACCGTGGTCGGTGGTGGTCGCGGCTGTGGTTGGAGTTTGTTGTGGCTGGGGCGAATCGGTAGCCACAACCTCTTCTTGTGGTGGCTGTCGCTGACCGGTGGTGAATTGGGGTTGCGCCGGCAGTGGTGTCCCGATGGTGGCTGTCGTGTGTTGGTGTCGATTGTGGTGGTGTTTAGGTGATGGTTGCAAAACAACAGGGATGACGAGGTAATCTGTGATTGTGGTTGTGTTGCTGTTTGTTGTGGTTCATCTTGACTGTGATTTTATCTGTCGATTGGTTGTTGCTGCGATTGTGGTTATGTTGTGGCTGTGGTGGATCTAGTTTAGGCTATGGTCTTGGTGGTATGTTGGTTTGATGGTTGGTGTGATGTTGATGATGTTCGGATGGTGATTTCTCCACAAAGGTAGATTGGTATTTGTCGGTAGTTTTATGAAAAAGAAAAGATTGATGGTATGATGTATTTATGGTAGTATGGCTTATGGTCTTCATGATGGTAACGTTTATAAGAATGTTTTGGGTAAGATTATTGTGTGGACTATCATAAGGATAGTAAAGATGATGATGTCCGGTGGTGGAAAGGATGTTTAGATGACGTTGACGATGCTTTAATAATGATGTTGATAGTTCTTAGATAGTGGTAATGTTCATTATGATGTAGTTGCAACAAGATGAAGATGATGTTTGAACATGGAAATGGTATCTTCACAGTAAGGATGGTTGTAGTATAAAAGTGGTATATGAATGATGATGTGATGTTATATGATGATGTTGTTGATGATGGCTTAGCATGCAAATGGTAAAGGTTTTCCTGGATATGATGGTCACGATAATCCCCGATGATAACATGATGTGCACGTTATTGGTTAGCTATGATGATAGGGACTTTAGTAGTTAGTGGTAGATAAGGTTTAGGGTGATGATGTATTTGAAAGAGGATGAGGATGTATGATGATGATGATTCTAGGATGATGATTAAGGTTTCGTTGCAAAAGATGGCGACTCCATTATGATGATGACATTACTTGAGAATTCAAGTAGATGACGATTATGGACATTCAACGACACCCAAGGTGAGTTTCTAGACCCCTTTTTATTACATGTTTTCTAACGATTTTGGGGCTGGAAAATACATGTATGAATGTTTTTATGAACTTAAGTATGTTACCCGTATGTTATGTGCATGTGTATGTTTGTAGAGTATGTTTTGAGGTAATGTATTGTTATGTTTATGTTGAGTTCATGCTTAGAACCGTATGTGAATGTTTAGAATTAAGTGACATGATGTTTGGGACTGGAACACGACTTAGAAATATGAACAGACTATTATTACGCCTAATGAGTCCAATAGTGCTCATAAGTCTGAAAAATAAACTAAGTATGGACTAATGTGTCCAATAGTGCTCATGAGTCCAATAGTGCTCATAAGTCTGAAAAATAAACTAAGTATGGACTAATGTGTCCAATAGTGCTCATGAGTCCAATAGTGCTCATAAGTCTGAGAAATAAACTAAGTATGGACTAATGTGTCCAATAGTGCTCATGAGTCCAATAGTGCTCATAAGTCTGAAAAATAAACTAAGTATGGACTAATGTGTCCAATAGTGCTCATGAGTCCAATAGTGCTCATAAGTCTGAGAAATAAACTAAGTATGGACTAATGTGTCCAATAGTGCTCATGAGTCCAATAGTGCTCATGAGTCTGAAAAATAAACTAAGCATAAGGTGAAAAGTCTAAACAGTGGTCATATACCTAGAAAAGTCGGCCAAGATGACTAAGTGTATGGTTATAAGTTCAAACAGGGCCCATGTGCCCAAACACTTAGAATTTTTACAGGAAATTTCCGGGAATCCGGATTTTAAGGATTTGACCAGGGTTGACCAGGGTTAATAAATGATGATGTCTCATGCATATAATGATGAGTATGATTAACCCTAATTGTTACTAATATTATTATTAGTATATTATTGTTAACAATATTATTAAAATATTGTTAAGTAAGGTATGATGAATGTATGATGATGAACGTATGATGAATATGTATGATGTGTGTATGTTCCTTGTGACTGTGTATGCTTATCTTTCTGAAACTTTACGAATAACGAGAAATGAATTAATGAAGTATTATGTATCGTAAAGTGAAAGATAATGAAAGAGGAACGTGATGATGAATGCGTGTATTAACGAATGAACGAAAAGAAGAATGATGATGAATACATGCATTAACGAACGAACGAAAATGTCTTGCAAACATTGGATAAGTTTAACGGGTCCTTCTTAGTGATTGACCATATGTATGGTACCCCTACCGCTTACCTCTAGTACCGTGGCATACGTTTTGTTGTTCATATGTTGACTTCGGCCCGGTAGCTAATAACGTTCGGGGTATAGCAGATGGTAGTGGTACAAAAGATATCCAATGTGCAAGAAAAGATGTAACATGTATTAATGAATGAACGAATGATTAAATGATGATGAATACATGCATTAATGAACGAATGAGTTATGTCTTGCAAGCATTGAATAACGCGATTGGTCCTTCTATGTGATTGACCATGGTCATGGTACCTCTACCGCTTACCTCTAGTACCGGGCATACGTTTTGTTGTTCATATGTTGACTTCGGCCCGGTAGCTAATAACGTTACCTCTAGTACCGTGGCACCATGTTTAGCTGTCCCTCCATAGACTTCGGCCCAGTACCGTGGCATACGTTTGTTGTTCATTTGTTGACCTCGGCCCGTACTGTGGCACTACGTTTTGCTGTCTATGGATTGACTTCGGCCCGGTAGCTAATAACGTTCGGGGTGTAGCATAGGGTATTGGTACAATTAACCTTTCAATGCGTGCAAGTAAGTATGAACGGGATTCTTGTCATTCGACCACAGTAATCATAGCCGAGTGCTATGAAGTGGGTAAAGGCTGACAGGATCCATATGAGAATGAAACGATAAGGATGTAATGAACGAATGACGCAGATAATAAATGTGATCTGATATGTGTACGATGTATGTTCTTGAATGAAATGTAAGATGAAGAAACGTAACGGGATCCTTGTCATTCGACCACAGTAATCATGGCTGTGTGCCATGAAGTGAGTAAAGGCTGACAGGATCTAAATAAGAAGTGAAAGATAATGATGTATAACGAATGAATGAATGAATGAAAGAGATAATAAAGATATTATCTATACGTATGTACGATGTATGATCACGTGTAAAGAAAGAACGGTTTTAATGAAAACAAAGTATGTTTATTATAAAACTAGAACTCACTCAGCAACGCTGACTTTTATGTATTTTCCAGTTGGCAGGTAACAGGTTGCTGAGGATGGCACACTGAGGGTTACTCGGCAGGGCAAGACTGACATCCAAATTATGTTTTGATGATACTGTTGTGTTGAAATTCATTCGACTAATTGTTTAATAACAGTGATTTAATGAATGAAAGGTTTTTGTTAAAATTAATTCCGCTGCTTAAACCTTATAATATGTACGTTTTATGCTGTGAATGACCAACTGTGAGGTGCCCGGGAACGGGGCCTTACAAGTTGGTATCAGAGCTAAAGTTTAAGTGAATTGGGTAAAATTTTTCAAAATAAACCTTAACTTAAACTGAAAATGGGACGGAAAGAGGGATGTCAGCCCGAGTAGCCATGTGCCATCAGGTATTGTTTTCTTAAAAAGTCAACCAGACTTATGTGCGTGTGCTATATGGATTATGTGTTCTTAGTAGATTTAGATACTGATGTAGTCAGGATAGGAAATGCTTGGGGTATGAAAAGTAAAGTAAGTGGCTAATCACAACTGGCCACTGTGATTAGGGACTTACTATACTCGACATAAACTGAGCTATTGCCTTGAATGACTGTTTTAGTATTTGAATCTTATAGGAAGTGGAAAGTTGACAGATGTGTACGAGGTGTGTGATTCCCCGGTGAGACCATTAGAGACCTGACAGCGATACCGGCAAAGACATATAATAAAATTCTGGACTTCGTAACCAGGAATTTAAAAGTGTTGTACCCATGGGCTAACTTACAAGTGAGGAGAATTAACGATTTAGGTTACAAGATCCCTAGGGAAATAGGTTTCTTCAGATGAGTAATTCTTTGCATAGCGTTTCAGCAAGGAATTACTAATAGAGATGAAAACTTACAATACTTGTCATGACCTGGACCATTGCCTTGAACGATGACGTTAGTGGTCTGAATCTTGTAGGTAGCTTAAATGATTGATGAGATGTTTTAAGAAGGTAAAGTGATAATGTAGGAACTACCTTTAGTAAAGCTAGTTGGATAGAAGTGTCTGTAAGTGACTGTAAATAGTAATGGAAAGTTAGGGCCTTCTTCTGGATTGCATGTTACTACCCTAAGTGGACGTAACGTGGTCTTGGATATGAATTGACTAGCTGCATACGGGACTGATACTGCACAGCATGGAAATATGACCCGTTGGTTCATACATGATAGAAGTATGGACATGACTTATGATAATTAGGAGTTGCATGAGTTCAGGGATGATCCTAATAATGAGATAGAAAAGTCCATGAAACAAGGTTGAGGAGCATATCCTATGTAAATAAAAGATGCTAAGGGCAAAGTCTTAAGTTGATAGATGTAGCTATAGAGCGTGCCTTCCTAAGGTGACCCCGGAGGACCCTCTCGGAGTTAGAAGAAAGAGTTTGAGATCGACTTGTCATCTGGGACTCAGCTTGTAGTTATGTCACCGTACCGATAGTTTTCACGGATCGACTGTAGGTTAGATCAACAACAGCTACAGGCTGAAAAGCATGACATCCTAAAGATAACATTTCAGTCACGGTTTGGATGCTATGAGTTTCCTTGCAGTAATGTAAAAAGTTCCCCAAGGGTGATGTTAGAAATCTGTAGCTTACGGAAGTGAAGGATTACTACATACAGTTTGTTCAGTGCTTCTTGAAGATAATCTTGCCCTTGGTAAGGTTCACAAGAAATGACACCAAGTCTGAGAGAGAAGTTAGCTAATAAATGTAAACATGAACTAAATAAGGAAGGTTAACATGAGCCTTGGTGTTAATGTTATCAGTAGGTGTCGAAAACCTAGGACCATGTGTTCCATACAAAGATCTGACTGAATATACATATACATATATATATATTCCATACAACATGGCAGAACCATGGTTACGTTATTCACAAGGTTAAATGCAAGATGATAATATACTTACTCATGAATTAGGGTTCGTAGTCATAATGTTTGCATTAACGAAAATAATCCGTAAGAGGAGTGCGTTAGGACGTTTGAAGGTTGCAAAGGCTATGTGTAGACGGCTAAAGAAGATCATACCTTATATGGTGTGTGTGGAACATGTTTAGAAGCAACATGAGAATCTATGGTGATTGAGAAAGTATTATCCCACGTTGTGTAAGGACTAACAGGTTTCGAGGACGAAACCTAAATAAGGGGGATAGACTTGTAACGCCCCAAATTTCCAAAATAACTTAAGTGACGAGGTAATATTAATGATAGTATGATTGAATTCTATTCCGCGAAAAGATTAGTTAGCTCGTCAAGTTCAGACTGGAAAACAAAATGTGGAAATTTGAGGGACCAAAATTGATAATTTAGGAAAAACATAAAAACAACCCTAAACCCTTTCTTTTTCATTTCATCAGCCGCTACCCCTTTCCCCCCCCCCCTTCTCTCGGTCGAACCCCGACCACCAGCCACCGGCGGCCGATTCCGGCGAGTGCCGGCGAGTGGCACACCCCCCTTGTTCCCCTCGACACCCCGAACACAAAAACGACCTCAATTTCTCCTAAACCGCAACGTAGCAGCGGGAATCGAAGGCAGAGGCTTCGGTTGCAGGTGGGTTCGGTGGAGATGGCGATGATTCACGGCTGTCGTTGTTTATGGGGTCGATTACGAGTGTGGATTTGACGATGGTTGTGGCTGTGATTATTATGGTTGTTGTCGGCGGCGGATAGGGCGCGACGTGGGTGTCGCGACGGCGACCGTGGTCGGTGGTGGTCGCGGCTGTGGTTGGAGTTTGTTGTGGCTGGGGCGAATCGGTAGCCACAACCTCTTCTTGTGGTGGCTGTCGCTGACCGGTGGTGAATTGGGGTTGCGCCGGCAGTGGTGTCCCGATGGTGGCTGTCGTGTGTTGGTGTCGATTGTGGTGGTGTTTAGGTGATGGTTGCAAAACAACAGGGATGACGAGGTAATCTGTGATTGTGGTTGTGTTGCTGTTTGTTGTGGTTCATCTTGACTGTGATTTTATCTGTCGATTGGTTGTTGCTGCGATTGTGGTTATGTTGTGGCTGTGGTGGATCTAGTTTAGGCTATGGTCTTGGTGGTATGTTGGTTTGATGGTTGGTGTGATGTTGATGATGTTCGGATGGTGATTTCTCCACAAAGGTAGATTGGTATTTGTCGGTAGTTTTATGAAAAAGAAAAGATTGATGGTATGATGTATTTATGGTAGTATGGCTTATGGTCTTCATGATGGTAACGTTTATAAGAATGTTTTGGGTAAGATTATTGTGTGGACTATCATAAGGATAGTAAAGATGATGATGTCCGGTGGTGGAAAGGATGTTTAGATGACGTTGACGATGCTTTAATAATGATGTTGATAGTTCTTAGATAGTGGTAATGTTCATTATGATGTAGTTGCAACAAGATGAAGATGATGTTTGAACATGGAAATGGTATCTTCACAGTAAGGATGGTTGTCGTATAAAAGTGGTATATGAATGATGATGTGATGTTATATGATGATGTTGTTGATGATGGCTTAGCATGCAAATGGTAAAGGTTTTCCTGGATATGATGGTCACGATAATCCCCGATGATAACATGATGTGCACGTTATTGGTTAGCTATGATGATAGGGACTTTAGTAGTTAGTGGTAGATAAGGTTTAGGGTGATGATGTATTTGAAAGAGGATGAGGATGTATGATGATGATGATTCTAGGATGATGATTAAGGTTTTGTTGCAAAAGATGGCGACTCCATTATGATGATGACATTACTTGAGAATTCAAGTAGATGACGATTATGGACATTCAACGACACCCAAGGTGAGTTTCTAGACCCCCTTTTTATTACATGTTTTCTAACGATTTTGGGGCTGGAAAATACATGTATGAATGTTTTTATGAACTTAAGTATGTTACCCGTATGTTATGTGCATGTGTATGTTTGTAGAGTATGTTTTGAGGTAATGTATTGTTATGTTTATGTTGAGTTCATGCTTAGAACCGTATGTGAATGTTTAGAATTAAGTGACATGATGTTTGGGACTGGAACACGACTTAGAAATATGAACAGACTATTATTACGCCTAATGAGTCCAATAGTGCTCATAAGTCTGAAAAATAAACTAAGTATGGACTAATGTGTCCAATAGTGCTCATGAGTCCAATAGTGCTCATAAGTCTGAAAAATAAACTAAGTATGGACTAATGTGTCCAATAGTGCTCATGAGTCCAATAGTGCTCATAAGTCTGAGAAATAAACTAAGTATGGACTAATGTGTCCAATAGTGCTCATGAGTCCAATAGTGCTCATAAGTCTGAAAAATAAACTAAGTATGGACTAATGTGTCCAATAGTGCTCATGAGTCCAATAGTGCTCATAAGTCTGAGAAATAAACTAAGTATGGACTAATGTGTCCAATAGTGCTCATGAGTCCAATAGTGCTCATGAGTCTGAAAAATAAACTAAGCATAAGGTGAAAAGTCTAAACAGTGGTCATATACCTAGAAAAGTCGGCCAAGATGACTAAGTGTATGGTTATAAGTTCAAACAGGGCCCATGTGCCCAAACACTTAGAATTTTTACAGGAAATTTCCGGGAATCCGGATTTTAAGGATTTGACCAGGGTTGACCAGGGTTAATAAATGATGATGTCTCATGCATATAATGATGAGTATGATTAACCCTAATTGTTACTAATATTATTATTAGTATATTATTGTTAACAATATTATTAAAATATTGTTAAGTAAGGTATGATGAATGTATGATGATGAACGTATGATGAATATGTATGATGTGTGTATGTTCCTTGTGACTGTGTATGCTTATCTTTCTAAAACTTTACGAATAACGAGAAATGAATTAATGAAGTATTATGTATCGTAAAGTGAAAGATAATGAAAGAGGAACGTGATGATGAATGCGTGTATTAACGAATGAACGAAAAGAAGAATGATGATGAATACATGCATTAACGAACGAACGAAAAATGTCTTGCAAACATTGGATAAGTTTAACGGGTCCTTCTTAGTGATTGACCATATGTATGGTACCCTTACCGCTTACCTCTAGTACCGTGGCATACGTTTTGTTGTTCATATGTTGACTTCGGCCCGGTAGCTAATAACGTTCGGGGTATAGCAGATGGTAGTGGTACAAAAGATATCCAATGTGCAAGAAAAGATGTAACATGTATTAATGAATGAACGAATGATTAAATGATGATGAATACATGCATTAATGAACAAATGAGTTATGTCTTGCAAGCATTGAATAACGCGATTGGTCCTTCTATGTGATTGACCATGGTCATGGTACCTCTACCGCTTACCTCTAGTACCGGGCATACGTTTTGTTGTTCATATGTTGACTTCGGCCCGGTAGCTAATAACGTTACCTCTAGTACCGTGGCACCATGTTTAGCTGTCCCTCCATAGACTTCGGCCCAGTACCGTGGCATACGTTTGTTGTTCATTTGTTGACCTCGGCCCGTACTGTGGCACTACGTTTTGCTGTCTATGGATTGACTTCGGCCCGGTAGCTAATAACGTTCGGGGTGTAGCATAGGGTATTGGTACAATTAACCTTTCAATGCGTGCAAGTAAGTATGAACGGGATTCTTGTCATTCGACCACAGTAATCATAGCCGAGTGCTATGAAGTGGGTAAAGGCTGACAGGATCCATATGAGAATGAAACGATAAGGATGTAACGAACGAATGACGCAGATAATAAATGTGATCTGATATGTGTACGATGTATGTTCTTGAATGAAATGTAAGATGAAGAAACGTAACGGGATCCTTGTCATTCGACCACAGTAATCATGGCTGTGTGCCATGAAGTGGGTAAAGGCTGACAGGATCTAAATAAGAAGTGAAAGATAATGATGTATAACGAATGAATGAATGAATGAATGAGATAATAAAGATATTATCTATACGTATGTACGATGTATGATCACGTGTAAAGAAAGAACGGTTTTAATGAAAACAAAGTATGTTTATTATAAAACTAGAACTCACTCAGCAACGCTGACTTTTATGTATTTTCCAGTTGGCAGGTAACAGGTTGCTGAGGATGGCACACTGAGGTGGTTACTCGGCAGGGCAAGACTGACATCCAAATTATGTTTTGATGATACTGTTGTGTTGAAATTCATTCGACTAATTGTTTAATAACAGTGATTTAATGAATGAAAGGTTTTTGTTAAAATTAATTCCGCTGCTTAAACCTTATAATATGTACGTTTTATGCTGTGAATGACCAACTGTGAGGTGCCCGGGAACGGGGCCTTACAATACGTAAGTAAATGTACACGTGTGAATAAGATTACTTTAATTTAGATAATATAATATAATGTAACAAAATAAAGTATAACATTACATTTAATAATATTAGTACACTTAAGTAATTTATAGCAAAATAACTAATATAAAGTGTAAATTTAGTGTAATGCAGTGTACTAACATGTAACGTATATAAGCAAAAGATAAACTAATTAAAATGTGATGCTAAAAATTGTATGATAATGTATAATTTGATATAACTATAGTAATGATGGTCAAGCAAATTATGTTGAAGGTTAATGTAACAAAATGAAGTATAGCATTGTATTAAATAAAATTAAAAAAGTGTGTATACGGTATTTTCATCAACATTAAATAATGTAATGTTGGTACTTAACAATGTAATTAAATGCGACACTTGTGGATAGGGGTACTTTCATTTAAAAAAATATAGATTGTAGTAAATCGCAATGTAAACTCCAGTAAAATTAATATAACTTCACCATTACACAGTGTAATATTAGTTGCATCAGTGTAGTTTTTATAAACAACAATGATTTTTGTTGAGTCTAAAGTGATCTGGAATTGGTGTATTATGATAACTTGTAATGTATATAAATGTTAATGTAATGTCATTGTATTGGATGCAAATAAATATAATATAATGTAATAAGTTAATGTAACTAAGTTATGCTAGTAACACAACTTATATGCTTTGCTAATGCTACAAATAAATTAGTGTAGTTAAATTACATTAATTACGTAATTCTCTTGTTGTAACTAGTAGTCATCACTCACATATTCTAATATATATTAAAACCTTATGTCGGTGGCTACAGTAACCACCGACTTTCACTTTGAAATTAACTTTCACTTTGAAATTACAACAAGCATAATTTTCAGGTTCCGTTTGTGTGCGGTTGCCGGAGCTTGGGGGAGGGGTTACGGAGGGTGCGAGAAGGTGCGGCGATGATTAGAACTCAGGGGGATTGTTCACGATCAGGTGATGTTGTTAATACTATTAGGAATGTGAGGGATGTGATGGGGAAAATTAGGGTTTTGACGAATATGGATGAAGATGAGGTGTTTGCGTTTGCTAAAGAATTAGGTGCGCCTTATGATATTCTGGCACAAACGAAGCAGATGGGGAGGCTTCCGGTTCAAAACTACAATGATGCTCATATATTGGCGAAGGTTAGCTCAGGGTTGAATGATGCAGTCGCGAGTGGTTCGGAGTTGAATGATGCGATCACGAACCTGAATCTTGATGATAACAGTGGAGGTACCTACTAAATCTTGATATCAAACTTTGTTTGAATTGGTGGTTGTGATATGTTGTATGAAACTGATAGTGTTGTTCACTTGTGTTTTGATCATATAGTTTTTTATAAGGAGAGACAATATAATCTTTAGATGGAGCAACTGATTTGTAATTGCTGAAATAAGAATTTGAATCATCTTTGGTGCTTTGTTTGTTGGTTCTTTACATAATGGTCACCATGATCTATTGATATAGCAATAAGCCAATAATTATGTCTTTTGTTACTTTAAATGGGTGTTTGAATATGGTGCAAGAATGATGCTATGTTTGTGATTGATCAGTCAAGATAATCATATATAGAGTTTATGCTGATGATGAATTATTAAGATGTATGCATAAAGGTGAACATCTGATTCCTGAAGTTGTAATCATCCTTCCAAAACACATATCAAGCACCACCTTAACTCCTTAAGTTTAGTAGAATTCTCATGTATTGTCATGACTCATGATGCAATTGCCACCTGTTCAATTTCTTTGCTGCCTGTTTGTCTAGTGTGCTTTAGTTGGTAAATATTGGCCCTGAGCTTACTATGCACGCGTCTTCCTCACCTCTATCTATTCTCTCTCATCAAATCACAAACCCACACAGCGTTAGCTCTATCTCCTCTTTTTCTCTCACCTGATTCTTAAAGATCTTGACTAAGCCGGCGTTGGATTCTTGGGGAGATGGAAGAGATTGAAGGTTGTTCAGTTGAGTTGGAGTGAAGGAAAGGTTTTTTTGGGGTTTTCTTCCTTTGGCGACACGTGTCTTTGACGTGTAGCAAATGCATTCAATAATCACAGGTGTGGGTTCTTTATTATCTAAGGTGTAATAAGTCTTATAAAACCTTATTATATTAGCAAATGCATTCAATAATCACTTCATTGTGCTTTTTATTTTCAATATTTTTTTGTGCCAATTTTTAAGTCTATGCTCCATATGCATGACCTTTCTGATCTTGAATAGGTGATCAGCTAGCAATAGGAAAAGAGACAGGATGGCGTCTGGGAATGGGGACCAACATGTACCCTTCATCTGCATTATTAGGACAGGACAAAGATGAATCGATTATTGCCTTACCCATTGATGAGTTGATTGAAAAAGCTGATGGATTTGCTGGTGTCTTCCCTGGTACTCCCATTCTATATATGCATAAAGCTTCAGAATGGGTAGAATGAACGATAATTACACACATAAAGTAAGGCTTTTTGGTTATCAATTTGTTGACTTGGTGCTATGTATGTGGTTCCGCTACAGAACATAAATATGAAATTGTGAATGGTTTATAAGCAAGAAAGCATATCTGTGGTATGACTGCTGATGGAGTGAATGATGCACCTGCACTTAAGAAAGCAGATATTGGAATAGCAGTTGCAGACGCAACTGATGCTGCACGTAGTGCATCTGATATAGTGCTGACTAAACCTGGTCTTAGTGTTATTATCAGTGCGGTACTAACTAGCCGAGCAATCTTTCAGAGGATGAAAAATTACACTGTAAGTTTAAGATTAGAGCTTGAGAAGCATATTTCATGGATTTCGCCAATTTCTTCAAGTTAATATCTTCATATCATTGACCTACCTAAGTTTATGCTTATATCATAGAAACCGACCATAAAATAAGGCATAACAAATATCAGTCCATTACTGGGTTTCATCTTATCCATAACGGGTCAAAAATATTGAGCTAAAAGATTTTAACGGAAAATTGTATGGGTCAAATGAGTTGAAAGTCGTATGAGTTATATTTAACAGCATAAAGCCTCCAAAATGGTTATGTAAAAACAAAGTTAAGGCTTATCATTGTTATGAATATTATTGGAAACTAATAGATTAATAAACAAACGTAAAAACATTCATTGTAACAGATATTTGTTATATCAGGTCAGATATCTAATTTTGTAATTCACAATCTCTTATGCAGATATATGCAGTTTCCATAACTATCCGTAAAGTGGTATGCTACTTTGCTGTTCTGGCCTATTTGCATTTATACCATATATATGTTTTCTACCTACTATTTCATTTGCATTTCTGTTTCAACAGCTTGGTTTCATGTTGCTAGCCCTCATATGGAAGTTTGACTTTCCACCCTTCATGGTCCTGATCATTACAATTCTTAATGATGGTTAGCGTTCATTCTTCAACTTCCATAATGCTTTTTATCATTTTATATTTTGTTTAGATAGACAAAACAAGCAAACAAACGTACACAACAATAATAATATCTCAGTAATTGAGTACACCTTACCTCTATCTTAAAAGACAAAGAGGTAGCTCCCATAGACAACAAATCGTTAAATCCACCTGTTAATATTGTCATCTCAATTCTCAACTAATAAGTTGCTTTTCCAGGTACCATTATGACAATTTCCAAGGACAGAGTGAAACCGTCTCCTCAACCCGACAGCTGGAAATTGGCAGAAATTTTTGCAACGGGGATTATTCTTGGTAGCTACTTAGCTGTGATACATGATTTCAACTTAAATCCCGTCATCCTGGAATTAAACTGAATGAAGAAACACATAGTATTTCAATCAATAAGGTTGCAAAGAACAATACTTCAATCTTCCACTTGATTCAAAGTTTAATTCCAACATCTTCAAATGATCTTGATCAAAGTTGTTGAAAAAATTATATATTTGCTGCCGATTCTTTTTATAGTTTAGAAAATCATGAGGCTGCATTTTGTTTTTCTTATCTTTTAATAAATCACATAGTAAACCAAATGTTTGTTTTTACCTAATAAAGTTACTTATTTGTCTAGGTTGTGGTACTGTTGGGCTTGATTTTGCTAGCGCAAGATTCTCTGGTATAGGCCCATTAAGATTGTAATCTGCCAAGGTATTTGATCTTTCTTTGATGTTTGGGAGTATGGATTCATGGGTATATGTATACATCATACCAATTTTATAAATATTTGTTTCTTTATTGTCACCTTACGTGTATAGACATGTGGTATAGCAATAGAGGCAACTACAGATGTACACAGTAGCACACACTTGAATGAACTCATCAGGCCTAATACTTGCTACAAAATTACAGGTTTTGTTTGCATAGAAGGAAGATCATCCAGTAAAGTTGTCGATCACGATGCAATGATTCTGTTCGGGAGATCTACAACAGTGATCCCTATAGAAAGCAACACGATACCAATGTACTACTTTTCCTTCACTCTGTACTCAGCTTTGCATACACGGATGGTCGAGAAGAACAAAGTACTTACAGGTTCGTATTTGTCATACATAACTATTATAGTTAAAAAAACAGGTCAACATCATAATGTTATTGCAGATTTCATAGGCCGCTATATTCACGCAAAAGAAATACCCAACCGTACAGGAAAGGGTTTGTTACGTGTTAAACTACAAGATGAAAGGTACCACCCATGCTCCAAACAATTAAAACACCTATATTATTAGGGGCATAATCAGAAATATGTGTTTGAACATAGGCAAAATGATCGAGATTGCTTTATGGCAGGAGATCGCAATAGGTTTCAATCAAAAGGCGGCTGAGAGTGACCCGGATCCCGCAATTATAGCCATCACCTATATATATATAACTATATATATAATATCATATATTATAATATATATTAAAACCTTATGTCGGTGGCTACAGTAACCACCGACTTTCACTTTGAAATTACAATATTGGCCCTGAGCTTACTATGCACGCGTCTTCCTCACCTCTATCTGTTCTCTCTCATCAAATCACAAACCCACACACCGTTATCTCTATCTCCTCTTTCTCTCTCACCTGATTCTTGAAGATCTTGACGAAGCCGGCATTGGAGTCTTGGGGAGATAGAAGAGAGTGAAGGTTGTTCAGTTGAGTTGGTGTGATGGAGGGTGGATCCTTTAGGTGAAACAATCGATTTGTTCCCTATGGTTTATGATTCCGGTAAGTTGTTGTTCGATATTTTTTCTTGCTTTCCGACTTTGTTATTCAACAGACTGACTATTGTCGATTGCTTCTCCTTAGGTTGTTTCCTTAGATGATGCTATGAGTGCTAAAAACTTCACTTTTTTAGTTTTTATAGTTCATGTTTGATACCTTCAATCTTTCAAATTATTCCCTGGTACGTATCTGTCTATCTTATATTTTCTATTAAATTGTTGGTTTTGCACTTCACAATGTACCAGTTTCATCCCCAAAGTCTTTATATATGCAGTTCCATGAGGCTTGCACATTTTTTGGTCCAGATTGTGAAATCGAGGTATTAATATTCCCACCTATAATTTTTAGACTTGAGTTCTTTTGTTTTTGTTGCATACGAAGAATGGAATGGCTAGAAGAAGATTGATAATTGTTGCATCATTTCGATTCTATCTTTTAGGTGACATAAAAGATAAATGTTTATTTTTGTTTATAAAATGATGCATGTTTGTGTTTAGACACTTCATTTTACCAATGTCATGTTGAAATTATTATGTTTTATTACACACAATCTGGTCAACTAAATGGTTCAAAGAAATTCTCAAACAACTAATGACTTTGCACAGTTCTTTGATCAAATATTACATAAGTTTTGAACCAACAGTTTGATAATTAGTGGCTTTGTATTGTGTAATTTCAAGGCATACACTAAAATAGAAAGAAAGGTTACAACTGTGATAAACTTTGTGGTATTAAAGCAATTTAAAAGGTTTGTAAGCACATGAATATACTTTGGGATCTATTCTGCCACTCAACCTGTTTGATTTGTCTTTTAAACAGTTAAACTCTTTGCTAATTTCTATTATTATCAAGTGAAAATCTTTACTAATTTCTGCTATTATCAAGTGTGATCTCAGGTGGATACATTAGATTTATTGATCTTCTTGACAATGGTCGGATAAAAGTGACTAGACTATATACAAAGAGCGAGTTAATTCTTTTTCACCTTTAACTGTTAATCTTTGATGACTTCTGGTAAATAAAAAATTGAAACTAAATGTAGCTTTAATACTAATAATTTTATTGTGTCAATTTATAATATTACTTAACACTTGCGTCTGTTAGACATTCAAAAAAGAACCCCGCGGCAACGCGCGGGTTCATTTCCTAGTTATTAATAAATAACATATCTAACATATCTAATATTGCACTTCTTTATATTATCTTATGTTACTTATACTATATTACATCACCCTAACTGAAAAATTATATAACTTGGGTTTACTATAGAAATAAATGTGGATATGGTGTTTTCATTTGTATTATTAGCTACTAGCAATGTAAGTTAATATAACAATATAAGAGCACTTATCATTCCTTACAAATCAGTTAACATCAACCATTAGATAAATATAAATTGCTTAAATTACATCAACTAAGATTAAAATCTAATATATAATGTAATTTAATTGTAATATGATATATTGAGATAACGTGTATTGTAATGTTGTTTTAATATAACATAAATACTACAACATAATGTAATAATTTAATGCCACTAAAGTCAAGCTAATAACATAACTTATATTCTTTGTTATTCTTTGTTAATGTATTAAATATAATAGTTTATTTAATTACATTACTTATAACATTCTGACGGTGTAGTTAGTATTCAATACTTATGAATTATAAAGAGGTTCTATTATATTAAAAAATATGTATATGATATTTTCATTAACATCAAACTAATATAATGTTAGTCATCGACAATGTAATTTAACGTAAAAGTATATAATATAAATAAATATATAATATAATTAAATTGTAATGTAAT
The DNA here is from genome assembly GCA_024085815.1 of Flaveria linearis. Taxonomy (NCBI): domain Eukaryota; kingdom Viridiplantae; phylum Streptophyta; class Magnoliopsida; order Asterales; family Asteraceae; genus Flaveria; species Flaveria linearis. The sequence continues at coordinate 41,622,453 of CM044011.1, forward strand.
GTAAAAAAACATAATGTAATCTAATAAAATTTAAAGTAATCCACATGTATTCTTTAGTCTTCAACTAAAAATTTATACACTCGCATCAAATATTATATTGTTATGCATCGGTATTATGTTATTATCAAGAAGGTTAATTTTAAATTGTTGTTCGTGCGTTGTTAATTTTATACAAGGTTAATTTTATTTTTTTGTAGTCAACCTCGCTAATTTAAGAAAAATAAATGATAAATATATACTTTGAACAAACAAATGATATTTGTCTACACTTAAAAAGGTCACGAAAATTTTTTAAAACCTTGAAAAGTTTATTAAAAACAAGTTTTATTATAGTTTAAATAAAAACTAAAAAGAAAAACTTAATAAGGCACCAACAAAACTTAATAAAAGTATAAAAAAAATTGATGTGATTGACAACAAATGTACTTACAAAACAATATGCTAATACTTGATAAACGAGTTATTAAAAGTAAACATAATAAAAAAATTATACTTTTGAATGTAGTTGAACACGTTTGTAAGCTTGAAAACAAAAATAGATTGTTGAAAAAAAATAATAAATACAAAATGTGAGGAAAAATATTGTAAGCATGAATAAAAAAATTCAAGACTAGCATCGAGAATTGCAAGAAAATGTATATAAAGTACAATCACTTGTCATTGCAAAATTTTTTGGTTAAATTAATTAAAATATAAAAATAAGATAGCATTAAATGAGGTTGGATATAAAATTACTATATTACCCTTAAACATGCTTTATCCATCAAATGATGTGTCAAAATGTTATTAGTTGGTTAGGGTTAAAGGGTTTTTAAAACAATTAACGATTGACATCGTATACTAATCCTATATATAGATATATCTATCTATCTATCTATCTATATATATATATATATATATATATATATATATATATGCAGTTTATACACTGTTAGTTAATATTGTTAATCATTTTACAGGAAAATGGTCAGATAATTCTGAAAATATCAGAACTCTATTACAAAATTTAAGATGTAGAACTCTCACATCATTTAGATGGTATAAAGATACTTTCTTAAGTAGAGTTAGGGAACTCCCAGAGTCTAATAGTACTCATTGGAAGTCTAAGTTTATTGACGGTTTACCTCCTTTATTTGCAGAAAGGGTTAGAAAAAGCCTTAAGAAAGGAGAAGTAAGTATTAATTATAAAGATTATACTTATGGCAAGTTAATAGGAACTTGTGTTCAGGAAGGATTAGCCTTATGTAATGAAATAAAGCTTAATCAACAGATTAAAAATCATTCTCTTAATGAAAAGAGACAATTAGGTCAATTTTGTAGTCAATTTGATATGGAAGAAATCCGAGAAAATTATAATAATAAAAAGAACTTAATATCTTCTCAAAGAAATAAAAAATTACAAAAAGAAAACAAAAAAGAGAATGTAACACCCGTATTTCTTTTTAAAGAACTAAAAGAATAAAAGAGAAAGAAAAAGGAAGAAATGAAAGTCAACCTAAAGTTCAGGGGTAAAAAGTGCCAAAAGGAGAAAGAAAATAAAAGTTGGTGAATAAAGAGGTATGGCCATTTTGGCCTGTCAAACACTCTCATTCGGTTTTTTTAGAGAGAGAAACAGCAGAGACTTCGATTTTTAGAGAGAGAAGGAAGAAGAATTCGAATTCAAGGTAAGAATTAGTGTTTTTAAGTTGTGTTTTGGCTAAGAAACCGAGAATGCATGTTCTTATGTGTGTGTTTTTGTGTTCGGGTGTGTTCATTTGGGTTTTATAGGTGTTGAATTTGTAGCAAACGGGTTTTTGAAGAAGTCATACCCGAGAGACTGCTAAGGTGAGTTCTAGACCCCGGTTTTTACTTGTTTTAAACACTTTTGGGGCTAAAAATGTATTAAATGATTTTTACCATGTTTATCTATTGATACCCGTATGTGTTTTGGCATGTTTGATGATGTTTATTAGATGTTTATGTGTAGTCCATGCTTAGAAGAACCTTGGTAAGCTTAGAACATTTAGGCCTGATGTTTGGGTTTGGAAATATCATAGTAATAAGCTGGACAGAAGGTTGATGAGCCTACACAGTAACATCTTACGCCCAGGATTGCCTTAGAAATGTTCTAAGTAGGGTCATGAGTCCAAATAGTTCTCATATGCCCAAACAGTACCTAATACACCTAAGGCTCATGAGCCTCAACAGTGCTCATGTGCTTGAAAATGACTTAGAAAAAGTTAAGTGTAAGGTGATATGCCCAAACAGGGCTCTTACGCCTGAAAAAATAGGCTTAAAAGCCTAAGTGTAGGGTAATGAGTCTAAACAGTACCCTTATGCCTAAAATAATGACTTATAAAACTAAGTATAGGGTAATATGCCTGAATAGTACTCATACGCCTAAGATTTTGACTTAAAAACTAAGTACAGGATAATGAGCCTAAACAGTGCTCATGTGCCTGAATAGCTCATACGCCTAAAGTGAAAAAGTTTCTAAGTGTAGGCTGGTGAGCCTACATAGTGGTGAAAAGCCTGAACAGGGCTCATGCGCCCAAACAAGGCTCTTACGCCCAGACACTTAGAAATTTTTAGAAAATTTTCTGGGAGTCTGTGCTTTAGGGTTTGACTGAGGTTGACCAAGGGTCTATTAATGATAATGTTTCATGCATGATATGACTACTATGATTGTTCCATATTATAGTTATTGCTATTATTATTACCTATAGTATGTGACTTGACGTATTATGTTATTATCGTAACGTGAAGTAAGATGTAATAACAAAGTAAAAGAGCAACAAAGAGAAGAAGCGGAACATAAATAAAATGTTAATAAGTCTTGCAAGCACATAGGAGGGACATGACCGTGTAGTTGTTAGCTCAACTGTGTTGCGGGTTAGCTACCCTTTTATGCGCACAGGGTCAATCAATTGAGATTGGCAGGACCTTTGTAGCGTGCCCTGGGTGATTGGGTCGGCCTTATACACAGTACACATAGCCCTTTCAAGGGATACAGTTGACCCTTCGGGGAACATAGTTGGCCCTTTCGAGGGATACAGTTGACCCTTTCGAGGGATATAGATGGCCTATCACCCGTTTTCCATCACGCACATAGTTGGGGCATTGCGCACTGGTCCACATAGACAGTGGAACATAAAGTTAAAAAGTTTACAGACAAGGCATACAATACAGAGAACGAACAATATTTGTTCATACAGTTAATGCGTGCTCGCATACACAGTACAGAGTTCTGTTTTACAGAAAAGAGTATTTCCATATACTAAACATATAAAGTATTTTATTACGTATAAAACTAGAACTCACTCAGCAACGCTGACTTTTATACATTTTCAGTTGGCAAGTAAATATTGCTGACGATGGCATGAGGACGAAGCTACTCGGCAAGACAAGGCTGACATCCATCCGTATTTTGATGCTATTGTTGTTTTGTAATGCAATTGAACAATCTTTTTTGTAACTCCTGAACAACATTGAATTACTTAATAATAGTAGTTAAAAGTAAATGAAATGGTTTTATTATATGAAATTCCGCTGTGTATATTATGAAATGAATATTAATAGGTAACTATGATGCAATGAATGACCGACTGTGAGGTACCCGGGATCGGGGCCTTACAAGTTGGTATCAGAGCCATAGTTTAAGTGAAATGGCTAAATATTTTCAAAATAAACCTAAACTTAAATTGAAAATGGGACAGAAAGAGGGATGTCAACCTGAGTAGCACCGTGCCATCAGGTATTTCTTTTCTTAAAAGTTAACCGGTATAATGTGCATGTGCTATTTGACTTATGTGATCATAATAGATTTAGATACTGATGAAGTCAGGAGAGGAAATGCTTGGGGTGTGAAAAGTAAAGTATGTGGCTAATCACAACTGGCCACTGTAATTAGGGACTTACTATACTTGACATAAACTGAGCCATTACCTTGAATGACTGTGTTAGTGTTTGAATCTTATAGTGCTTAGGAAATGGCTAAGAAGAAACCTTCTAAAGCTTCTAGAGGTAGAGGTAGACCGCGTATGACCAGGAGCAGTGCCAAAGCTGCTGAGACGACCCATGAGAACCCTGAGGTTCCTGACCGGACTGAAGGAATGAGAATGCTAGCCTGAATGCCTCAGCTAGGGAGGCGATTGCTGATGAGGTATACCAGGTCCTGCAGGCAGTTATGCCATCTGTAGTGACCGATGTTATTCGAGCTGTGAGTAACGAGGAGAGAAAGGAGAAGGAGGACAGGAGAGGGTCGACTGGGAAGGAAACCAAGGGAGGAGAGGAACGACCGGATCCTAAGATAGTAGTTTCCGACGAGGAAGAGGAGGATGCAGTAGGGATAACGACCAAGGGATGCAGCTATGGGGCATTTTAGAGGTGCAAGCCCCCGACCTTGGATGGCAATGGCGATGCTGCTGCTGCTCACCGCTGGGTGAGGGAGATGGAGGCAGTGTTGGAGATCAGTGAGTGTCGCGAAGATCAAAAGGTGAAGTTCACGACTCACTCTTTTGTCGACTCGGCCTTGTGTTGGTGGGACAACATTGTCCAAGCTGAAGGTTCTAGGGCCATCGGGAAAATGCGATGGAACGAGTTGAAGAAGCTGGTGATTGAGGAATTTTGTCCTCATAGGGAACTCGATAAGATCGAGAGGGAGTTCCTGCAACTCAAGGCGGGAACCATGACCCACCAGCAGTACACCACCAAATTTAATGAGATGGCGAGACTGGTGCCGGATCAGGTGACGCCGGTGTCTCGAAAGATTAACTGGTATATACAGGGACTGCCAGCTGACATTCGTAGACACATGATCGCTGCTAGACCGAGCACCTTTAGGTCGGCAGTGGATCTGGCTGGGAGGCTCTACAATGAAAGGGAAGTGACGGTGGTGGAAGTGAAGAAGACCAGTGGTGGTGTCCGGAGTTGGAATGGAAAGATGTTTTGGTGGGGTGGTTTCAACCCGAACAACAAGAAGATGAGAATGGATGACCGTAGGGTGGGGTCGTCTAGCTCGGGGTCAAAGAAATGTGGCAAATGTGGAAGGGAGCATCCTGGTGAGTGTAGGATGGGACTGAACGTATGCTTCAGGTGTGGCCAGCCTGGCCATATCGCTAGAGACTGTAAGAAGCCGAGGGCAGAGAGCTCTGGAGTGGGGAATAAGAAGCCGGAAGAAGGAGGGCCGAGGGCAAGTGCTAGAGCTTACACCATGACCCGGGAAGAAGCCAGAGTGGATCCCGATGTCGTGTCAGGTATGTTTCTAGTTAATCAAACTTGTGCCTTGGTATTATTTGATTCTGGTGCTAGTAGGAGTTTTATTTCTACTACCTTTTGTGCTAAGTTGTCTGTTAGCAGTAGGGGTATTAGCGAGCCTTTTGATGTAGAAACTGCTATCGGTAAGTCCACCAGAGTTACTGATGTAATAGAAGATTGTGCCATAGAATTAGAAGGTCATAGGTTTGATGCTAAATTACATGTGATGCCCCTAGGTGGATTTGATGTAATACTAGGGATGGATTGGTTGGCAACCTATGAAGCGAATATCGTGTGTCGTAAGAAGATGATTAGACTGACGGCGGCTGACGGAAGTCCGGTGACGATATACGGCGATCGGGTTATGACGGTTCCGAAGGTGATTTCAATGGCGGTGGCAGGAAAGTACATGAGGCGTGGATGTAGCGCTTACTTGGCCTACGTGAAGGATGTGGACACGCCGACACCCCAATTATCCGATGTACCGGTGGTGTGTGACTTTCCCGATGTATTTCCAGAGGGCCTATCAGGTGTGCCACAAGATCGTGAAATCGAATTTCAAATCGACTTGATACCCGGTGCCCAACCTGTCGCCAAGGCACCGTATCGATTAGCTCCGACTGAAATGAAGGAGTTAATGGAGCAACTACAAGAATTGCTCAATAAGGGTTTCATCAGACCAAGTATCTCTCCTTGGGGTGCTCCGGTCTTATTCGTGAAAAAGAAGGACGGTAGCATGAGAATGTGTATCGACTACCGTGAGTTGAACAAATTGACAATAAAGAACCGATATCCGTTACCGAGGATTGACGACTTGTTTGACCAGCTCCAGGGTGCCAGTTGGTTCTCGAGGATAGATTTTCGATCTGGCTACCATCAATTGAAAGTGAGGGAGCAGGACATTCCTAAAACAGCTTTTCGTACGCGTTATGGACACTATGAGTTTCTCGTTATGTCATTTGGTCTAACTAACGCGCCAGCTGCTTTTATGGATTTGATGAACCGAGTGTGTCGGCCAATGTTAGATAAATCAGTGATTGTGTTCATCGATGATATCCTGATTTATTCAAGGAGCGAAGAAGAGCATGCCGGTCACATTCGGGAGGTGTTAGAAACTTTGAGAAGGGAGAAACTGTATGCTAAGTTCTGCAAGTGTGCCTTCTGGCTACGCGAGGTGCAATTTCTGGGTCACGTAGTAAATGCGGAAGGAATCATGGTGGACTCGGCAAAGGTTGAGGCCGTGATGCAATGGAAGTCACCAAAGACGCCATCCGAGATTCGTAGCTTCTTGGGATTGGCGGGCTACTACAGAAGATTCATTCAAGACTTCTCCAAGATAGCCTCACCTTTGACCAAGTTGACTCGCAAGGACGTAAAGTTCGTGTGGGGTCAAGAACAGGAGGATGCCTTTGAGGAGTTGAAGACGAGACTAACACAAGCTCCTGTCTTGACATTGCCCGAGGGAAATGAAGACTTAGTGGTATATTCGGATGCATCCTACTCTGGGCTAGGTTGTGTATTGATGCAATGTGGAAGGGTAATAGCCTACGCATCTCGACAGCTGAAGACCCACGAAGTCAACTATCCCACGCACAATCTAGAACTAGCCGCGGTGGTTTTTGCGTTGAAGATTTGGCGGCACTATCTATACGGGACGAAGTGCACCATCTTCACGGACCACAAAAGCTTGAAGTACTTCTTCGAGCAAAAGGACCTGAACATGAGGTAGAGGCGATGGTTGGAGCTCATAAAGGATTATGATTGCGTAATCCATTACCATCCGAGCAAAGCCAACGTGGTGGCAGATGCCCTTAGCTGAAAGGAAAGGCCCGAGCCGATCCGGGTGAAGGCTTATCAGCTGATTATGACCTCCGATGTGATGACACAGATTAAGGAGTTCCAAGACGAGGCTTTAAAAGAAGATCGTCTTAACTCCGAAAGGATGAGAGGTCTAGTTACGGAATTGGGCGAGAACACTCTTGGTGTTAAGACCCGATTCGGGCGAATGTGGATTCCTCGATATGGGGATCTACGAGGAAAAATTATGGACGAGGCCCATAAGACTCGATACTCCATTCATCCCGGTACTACCAAAATGTATCACGATATGAAGAAAGATTACTGGTGGCCGGGTATGAAACGTGACGTAGTGGAGTACATGAGTAAGTGCCTTACTTGTCTCCAAGTGAAGGCGGAACACCAGAAACCGTACGGGAAGATCCAACCGTTGGATATACCCGAATGGAAGTGGGAGCATATCACCATGGACTTCATTACTAAGCTACCTCACACACTGAGGGATGCGATACTATTTGGGTGATTGTCGACCGATTAACAACGAGTGCCCACTTCCTACCGATCCGCGAGACGTATTCATCCGAAAGATTGGCGGATCTGTTCATCAAGGAAATCGTAGCTCGTCATGGCGTGCCGGTGTCTATCGTATCGGATCGTGACACCCGGTTTACATCAAAGTTTTGGAGAAGATTCCATGATGCAATGGGGACGAGGCTACACATTAGTACAGCCTATCATCCTCAGACGGACGGTCAGTCTGAGAGGACGATACAGACGCTCGAGGATATGCTTCGGGCGTGCGTGATCGATTTTGGAGGAAGTTGGGACGACCACCTGCCATTAGCAGAATTCTCGTACAACAACAGTTATCATGCCAGTATTGGCATGCCACCCTACGAGATGCTATACGGTAGGAGATGTAGGACGCCCGTGTGTTGGGGAGACATTGGGCAGAAAGAGTTAGGAGGTGTTGAGGTGATCGAAGCTACGACTGAGAAGTTGGAAAAGATCAAAGCCTTCATGAAGGCGGCGAAAGATAGACAAAAGTCGTATGCTGACAAGAGGCGAAGACCAATAGAGTTCAAGGTTGGCGACCGAGTCATGTTAAAGGTCTCACCTTGGAAAGGAATTATTAGATTCTGAAGATGAGGTAAGTTAAGCCCGAGATATATAGTACCTTTCCGAATCGTCGCACGAGTAGGAGAGGTAGCCTATCGACTTGAATTGCCAGATGAGTTAAGTGGAATTCATCCCACATTCCATGTATCCCATCTGAGAAAGTGCTTAGCTGACGAAGATATGATTGTTCCACTGGAGGATATTGAAGTAGACGAACGACTCAATTACGTTGAGCAACCAGTGGCAATCATCGATCGTAAAGAAAAGAAGTTAAGGAATAAAGTGGTTCCTCTTGTGCGTGTACAGTGGAAGCACAGAAAGGGATCCGAATACACATGGGAGACTGAAGAAGAGATGAGGCAGCATTATCCTTATCTGTTTAAGGAATAACAGGTTTCGGGGACGAAACCTATATAAGGGGGGTGGACTTGTAACACCCGCATTTTCTTTTTAAAGAAATAAAAGAATAAAAGAGAAAGAAAAAGGAAGAAATGAAAGTCAACCTAAAGTTGAGGGGTAAAAAGTGCCAAAATGACAAAGAAAATAAAAGTTGGTGAATAAAGAGGTATGGCCGCCCATTTTGGCCTGTCAAACACTCTTATTCGGTTTTTTAGAGAGAGAAACAGCAGAGACTTCGATTTTTAGAGAGAGAAGGAAGAAGAATTTGAATTCAAGGTAAGAATTAGTGTTTTTAAGTTGTGTTTTGGCTAAGAAACCGAGAATGCATGTTCTTATGTGTGTGTTTTTGTGTTCGGGTGTGTTCATTTGGGTTTTATAGTGTTGAATTTGTAGCAAACGGGTTTTTGAAGAAGTCATACCCGAGAGACTGCTAAGGTGAGTTCTAGACCCCGGTTTTTACTTGTTTTAAACTCTTTTGGGGCTGAAAATGTTTTAAACGATTTTTACCATGTTTATCTATTGATACCCGTATGTGTTTTGGCATGTTTGGTGATGTTTATTAGATGTTTATGTGTAGTTCATGCTTAGAAGAACCTTGGTAAGCTTAGAAGAACCTTGGTAAGCTCAGAACATTTAGGCCTGATGTTTGGGTTTGGAAATATCGTAGTAATAAGCTGGACAGAAGGTTGATGAGCCTACACAGTAACATCTTACGCCCAGGATTGCCTAAGAAATGTTCTAAGTAGGGTCATGAGTCCAAATAGTTCTCATATGCCCAAACAGTACCTAATACACCTAAGGCTCATGAGCCTCAACAGTGCTCATGTACTTGAAAATGACTTAGAAAAAGTTAAGTGTAAGGTGATATACCCAAACAGGCTCTTACGCTTGAAAAAGATAGGCTTAAAAGCCTAAGTGTAGGGTAATGAGTCTAAACAGTACCCTTGTGCCTAAAATAATGACTTAAAAAACTAAGTATAGGGTAATATGCCTGAATAGTACTCATACGCCTGAGATTTTGACTTAGAAACAAAGTACAGGGTAATGAGCCTAAACAGCGCTCATGTGCCTGAATAGCTCATACGCCTAAAGTGAAAAAGTTTCTAAGTGTAGGCTGGTGAGCCTACATAGTGGTGAAAAGCCTGAACAGGGCTCATGCGCCCAAACAAGGCTCTTACGCCTAGACACTTAGAAATTTTTTGAAAATTTTCTGGGAGTCTGTGCTTTAGGGTTTGACCGAGGTTGACCAAGGGCCTATTAATGATAATGTTTCATGCATGATATGACTACTATGATTGTTCCATATTATAGTTATTGCTATTATTATTACTTGTAGTATGTGACTTGACGTGGTATGTTATTATCGTAATGTGAAGTAAGATGTAATAATAAAGTAAAAGAGCAACAAAGAGAAGAAGTGGAACAGAAATAAAATGTTAATAAGTCTTGCAAGCACATAGGAGGGACACGACCGTGTAGTTGTTAGCTCAACTGTGTTGCGGGTTAGCTACCCTTTTATGCATACAGGGTCAATCAATTGAGATTGGCAGGACCTTTGTAGCGTGCCCTGGGTGACTGGGTCGGCCTTGTACACAGTACACATAGCCCTTTCAAGGGATACAGTTGACCCTTTGGGGAACATAGTTGGCCCTTTCGAGGGATACAGTTGACCCTTTCGAGGGATATAGATGGCCTATCACCCGTTTTCCATCACGCACATAGTTGGGGCATTGCGCACTGGTCCATATAGACAGTGGAACATAAAGTTAAAAAGTTTACAGACAAGGCATACAGTACAGAGAACGAACAATATTTGTTCATACAGTTAATGCGTGCTCGCATACATAATACAGAGTTGTATTTTACAGAAAAGAGTATTTCCATATACTACACATATAAAGTATTTTATTACGTATAAAACTAGAACTCACTCAACAACGCTGACTTTTATACATTTTCAGTTGGTAGGTAAATATTGCTGAGGATGGCACGAGGACGAAGCTACTCGGCAAGACAAGGCTGACATCCATCCGTATTTTGATGCTATTGTTGTTTTGTAATGCAATTGAACAATCTTTTTTGTAACTCCTGAACAACATTGTATTGCTTAACAACAGTAGTTAAAAGTAAATGAAATGGTTTTATTATATGAAATTCCGCTGTGCATATTATGAAATGAATATTAATAGGTAACTATGATGCAATGAATGACCGACTGTGAGGTACCCGGGATTGGGGCCTTACAGAGAAGAAAGAAAATTCAAAAGAAAAAGGGATTATAAACCCTATAAACGTTATATAATATGCAAAAAATGTGGTCGTCCAGGCCATAAAGCAAAAACTTGTTGGGTAAAGAAAAAACTCAATAATATTGAAGATGAAAAATTAAAAGATACATTATCTAAAATCCTAATCAATTCTGAGTCTAATTCAGAATCAGAAAACTTTTCATATGAAGAACTAAATATATTAGAAGAAGAAGATTTAATAACTTCAGATGATGAATGTTTTCCTTGTAAAACAGGAAAAGAATGTTGTCAATCAGACACAGATAATGAAGAAGATATTGTAAGGCCCCGTTCCCGGGCACCTCACAGTTGGTCATTCACAGTACTATAGATACATACTAGTATACATTTCATATAATAATGCAGCAGAAAGCCATTCATTTCGTTAATAACACTGTTGCTAAGCAATACACCTGAGATTAATCAGTTACAAAAGAATAGTTTAACTGTATTACAAAACAACAGTGCTTTCATTTAAGAATGGATGTCAGTCTTTCTCTTCCGAGTAGCTTCACCCTTGTGCCATCCTCAACAATAATTACCTGCCAACTGAAAATGTGTAAAAGTCAGCGTTGCTGAGTGAGCTCTAGTTTTATACATAATAAAATACTTTCTATATGTTGTATATAAAAATACAACTTTTTTGTAAATTACAACTCTGTACTGTGTATGCGAGCATGCATTAACTATATGAACAATTATTGTTCGTTCTCTGTACGGTATGCCTTGTCTGTAAACTTTTTAATCTTTATGTTCCACTGTCTATGTGGACCAGTAGGCAATGCCCCAACTATGTGCGCGATGGAAAACGGGTGATGGGCCATCTGTATCCCTCGAAAGGGCTATGGGTATCCCCCCGAAGGGTTCAACTAAATTCCCCGAAAGGGCTATGGGTATCCCCCCGAAGGGTTCAACTAGATCCCCCGAAAGGGCTATGGGTATCCCCCTGAAGGGTTCAACTAGATCCCCCGAAAGGGCTATGGGTATCCCCCCGAAGGGTTCAACTAAATTCCCCGAAAGGGCTATAGGTATCCCCCCTGAAGGGTTCAACTAGATCCCCCAAAAGGGCTATGGGTATACCCCCGAAGGGTTCAACTAGATCCCCCGAAAGGGCTATGGGTATCGCCCCGAAGGGTTCAACTAGATCCCCCGAAAGGGCTATGTGTACTGTGTATAAGGCCGACCCAATCACCGGGGCACGCTACAAAGGTCCTGCCAATCTCAATTTATTGACCCTGTGTACATAATGGGTAGCTAACCCGCAACACAGTTGAGCTGACGACACACAGTCGTGTACCTCACATGTGCTTGCAAGACTTATTAACATTTCATTAATGTTCCTCTTCTTTTCTTTATTGCTCTTTCACTTTATTATTACATCATACTTTATGTTACGATAATATCATACCACATAAAGTCACATACTATAAGTAATAATAATAATAGCAATATTTATAATAAGAAACAATCATAATTAATCATATCATGCATGAAACATCATCATTAATAAGCTCTAGGTCAACCTCGGTCAAATCCCTGAAATCCAGATTCCCAGAAAATTTCTGAAAAAAAATTCTAAGTGTTGGGCACATGAGCACTGTTGGGACTCATGAGCGTTGTTTGGACTTTTCACCACTATGTAGACTCACCAGCCTACACTTAGAAACTTTTTCACCTTAGGCATATGAGCACTGTTGGGACTCATGAGCACTGTTTGGACTTTTCACCACTATGTAGACTTACCAGCCTGCACTTAGAAACTTTTTCACCTTAGGCATATGAGCACTGTTGGGACTCATGAGCACTGTTTGGACTTTTCACCACTATGTAGACTTACCAGCCTACACTTAGAAACTTTTTCACCTTAGGCATATGAGCACTGTTAGGACTCATGAGCACTGTTTGGACTTTTCACCACTATGTAGACTTACCAGCCTACACTTAGAAACTTTTTCACCTTAGGCATATGAGCACTGTTGGGACTCATGAGCACTGTTTGGACTTTTCAGCTCACACTTAGACTTTTAAGCCCATTTTTCAGGCGTATGAGCCCTATTCAGACTCATCACCTTATACTTAACTTATTTTCAGACATATGAGCACTGTTTGGGCATATGAGAACTATTTGGACTCATGACCCTACTTAGAACATTTCTAAGGCAGACACATGAGCACTATTTGGGCATATGAGAACTATTTGGACTCATCAACTTTCTGACCAACTTATTACTATGAAATTTCCAAACCCAAACATCAAACCTAATTGTTCTAAGCTTACCAAGGTATTTCTAAGCATGAACTTCACATAAACAACCCATAAACATCATCAGACATGCAAATTACATACGGGTATACATACACAATCATAGTAAAAATCATAAAATACATTTTCAGCCGCAAAAAGGTTTGGAACAAGTAGAAACCGGGGTCTAGAACTCACCTTAGCAGTCTCTCGGGTATGACTTCTTCAAAACCCGTTTGCTACAAATTCAACACCTATAAAACCCGCACCAAACATATACACCCGAACACATATACACATAAGAACATGTAACCGAGGCTATGTCTAGCAAAGAACAACTAAAAAAACACTAATTCTTACCTTGAATTCGATTTCTTCTTCTTTCTCTCTCTGAAAATCGAAGCCTGCTGTTTCTCTCTAAAAAAACGAATGCAAAAGTGTGCAGGGGGTTATGGGAGGCCATACTCTCTTTTACACCCACTTTTCAAAGATTTTTGTCCTTTTGGCACTTTTTACCCCTTAACTTTAGGTTGACTTTCATTTCTTCCTTTTTCTTTCTCTTTTTTCTCTTTTTTTTATTCTTTTACTTCTTTTTAATAAGAATTACGGGTGTTACAGATATTTATCAAATAATTGCTCAATTTGAGAACATGGAAATAAATGTTATTTCCAATGATATATTAGATTTATTAAAAGCAGTAGAAGATAATGAAATCAGGGAAAGGATTACTTCTCAGATAATTGGGAAAGATAAAGCTTCAACGTCTATAGCTGTTGAAGATTTTAAACCTTATACTTTAAGTGAAGTTAGAAGACAATTAAGTCAGAAGAATAAGACTGGAAATTCTGTCAATATTGAAGAATTAAAAATAGAGATTGATAATCTAAAAATAGAAATTAAGAATCTTAAGGGAAAAAATGTAACCCTAGAAGAAAGAATAAGAAGTTTAGAGATGAAGGAGATTATAGACAATCCTGAAACCTCTAGGAAATTTTTAACATCCTTAGATAGAGATGAGAGATTCTTATCAATATATGAAATGGTTATATCCCATAAATGGCATATAAAAATTAAGTTATTAATAGATAACAATTATTCAATAGAATTAGTAGCTTTACTGGATAGTGGAGCAGATTTAAATTGTGTTCAAGAGGGTATTATCCCTACTAAATATTTTCATAAGACTACTCATAGAGTTAGTTCTGCTGGTGGAGAACCAATGATTATAATTATAAATTACCTCAAGCATATATTTGCCAAGATAAAGTCTGTATTCCAAACAGCTTTATGATTGTAAAAAATCTAACTAGCTAAATAATACTTGGTACACCATTTTGGAATAAGATATTCCCAATAAAACATATTGATAAAAAATCTATTACGGGAACTTATAAAGAAAAAGAAATAACTTTTCAATTTGTTCACAAACCTATTCATAGATTTATAAATGATATTGAAGAATCATTAATTCAAGCAAAACAAAACCAAATCAATTTTCTTAAACAAGAAATAAATACTCTTACAATAGAAGAGAGATTAAAAAATCCTAAATTACAGGAAAAAATAAAGCTAATACAAGATCAATTCTCGTTACAAATTTGTAATGATCATCCAAATGCTTTTTGGGATAGAAAGAAATATATAGTTTCTCTCCCATATGAAGATGACTTTCATGAGAATCAAATACCTACAAAAGCAAGACCATGTCAAATGAATTCTGAATATCTAGAATTATATAAAAATGAAATAAAAACTTTAATAGAAAAAGGTTTAATAAGACCTTCAAAGTCTCCATGGTCATGTACCGCTTTTATGTGAATAAACATTCAGAGCAAGAAAGAGGAGTACCCAGGTTAGTGATAAACTACAAACCTTTAAATAAAGTTTTAAAATAGATTAGGTATCCTATACCTAACAAAAAAGATCTATTAGATAGATTAAATGATGCTATAATATTCTTAAAATTTGATTTAAAGTCTGGATATTGGCAAATCCAAATAGATGAAAAAGACAAATATAAAACTGCCTTTACGGTACCATTTGGTCATTATGAATGGAATGTCATGCCATTTGGGCTAAAAAATGCTCCAAGTGAATTTCAAAAAATAATGAATGATATTTTTATTCATTTCAGTAATTTTAAAATTGTCTATATAGATGATATTTTAGTGTTCTCAAAAGATATTGAAACTCATTTCAAACATCTAAAATTTTTTAAAGATATAATCATAAAAAATGGTTTAGTAATATCTAGGCCAAAGATGTTACTTTTTCAAACAAAAATAAGATTTTTAGGTCATAATATTGAAAAAAAAATATTATTCCAATAAATAGAAGTATTGAATTTGCTTCTAAATTTCCTGATGAGATAACTGATGAAACTCAGTTACAAAGATTTTTAGGAAGTTTAAATTACATTTTACCATATTATAAAAATTTAGCTCAAGATACAGTTGTTTTATATGACAGATTAAAGAAAAATAAACTGCTATGGTCAGATATTCATACTAAGGCAGTACAAATAATCCTGTATAATATCATTCATATGATAATATCTAGTCATTATCATGACTGAGTAATCATCAATTTCAATTTGTATATTATTATAGGCTATTTTTAATGGTCCTTTTATCTTCTTCATGGAACCTGCAAAATAAACTATGAGAAATATTCTCTTGTTAAAAAATCAGGTAGACTATTATCTATTCCCTTTTTATATATTATTTCAAAATCAAATGGTGCAAGATAAGATTGCCATCTAGCAAACATTTGTTTAGAGACATCATGTTTAAAATCTTTATTAAACATATATTTTGCCGCTTGACAATCAGTTTTTATTAAAAACTTTTGATTGTATAAATCATGTTGAAATTTTAGAACACATTTAACTATTGCTAAAATTTCTTTTGCGATTGTGGCATAATTTTTCTGACTATTATTCCACTTTCCTGAGTGGAATCTTACAAGATATTCTTGTTTATCAATTGGGGAAATCTGCTTCAGAATTCCTCCATAACCAATATTACTGGCATCTGTTTCTATAATCTTCTCCCATTCAGGTTTTGCTATCATTAAGCATGGAAGGTTTTTAATATTTTGTTGTCCTTCTAGAGCTTCTACTTCTAAGATAATAGAAGAATTACCTGAAAATAGGGTAGAAGAATTAAGGATTAATTCTGATAATATAGTAAGAGGTGTATATAAGCCTAATGAACCGGAATTAACCGAGTCAGAAATGAATTTTTCGATATGATGAATCAAATAGAAAAAATAAATTTTAGCCAAGGATCATTGGCAAGAAGAATAATTAGTGAAGAATTTAATCGAGAACAATGGAAATTATTTAGAAATTGGTTTTTCAAAATTTTGATGACCAAGATACAAATATGTTTCAAGAAGTTTTTTATAAAGAACTTAGTGAAGAAAACACAATTAAACCTTTTGTTCCATGGTTTATAAATAAGTATACTAATAGTATAATTTCTGTAATACAGAGGGACTATAATATAAATAGAAAAATTTTAAAAACTACTTTTCCTCCTCATCAACCATTTAAGATAGAAAAAGATAGTGAAATTAGATACTATCAAGCTTTTCAAAAATTAATGGAGGAAAACACATTACCGGTGACAATAGCTCGCATAAACAATATGTTTAAACAACAAAATTATACAAACATATGCTTAATTGTTTTAGGAGAACAATTAAATTCTATAAATGATAGAATAAATTGTCACACCCTCGCTTAGAGCGGAAACACGAGGATGCGACGGACGGGATCGTCATAACACTTGGTATAAATACAGAGATATAATACATGCAAACTTCTCGTGTCTTGACGTCCCCCGAGACAATGGTGACTTGTGTCGTGGTTAGTCAGTTCCACGACTATCATAGTCTTATTGATTCCAAATCCAAATACACAATGTTCAAATATGGAAACAAACGACAAATATTACATATGCAAATCTATTGAAATCCTGAGGTCTCTGGTAAGGCATCTGCACTAGCTATCCTCTTTGATTATGTTCACCTGAAAAGATATGCTCAAAAATGTCAACACATAATGTTGGTGAGTTCCGCAGGTTTAAATTTAAAACATTTGATGCTGTATAGAATTTGATATGGAATCATACTGCAAGCACAAACCACATAACATGTGTTTAAAGACAACCAAACCTAATGACGTTATACATATAATGTAACACCCATAATTTCTTATTAAAGAAATTAAAAGAACAAAATAGAAAGAGAAAAGAAAGAAAACAAAAGTCTACTTTTGTTTAAGGGCCAAAAGTGCCAAATGGGCAAACCTTCCACTTATTTTGATACAAAAGGTGGTATGGCCACCCACCCTTGTTCACATCATCACCAACTTCGGATTTTAGAGAGAGAAAGCAGAGAAAACTTACGGATCTTGAAGAAACAAGAAGAAGAATTCGAGAAATTTGGTAAGGTTTAGTATTTTGAGTTGTTTTTGGCTAACCTTAGCCTCGGTTAAATGCTTATTTGTGTTTCTATGTGTTCCAAATGTGTTTAGAAGGTTTCCAGGTGTTAGAATCGTTTAAAGGAGCTCGGGTGAAGAGTCTTAAGATTTGAAACAACTAAGGTGAGTTTCTAGACCCCCTTTTTACCTGTTTTAAACGTTTTGGGGCTGGAAAATGCATGTAAGTATGTTTTATAAAATTTGGGTTGATACCCGTATGAAATGAATGTATGTATGTTTATGTTTATGTTAGATTTATGCCTAGAATCATGTGTATATGTTTAGAACTAGGCATTATGATGTTTGGGACTTGGACTATGAATTAGACACATGAACAGGTTACTAATATGTCTGAGATTTGGACTTAGAATAAATAAGTACAAGTTGATGAGTCCACTAGTGTTCATACGACCAACAGTGTGGTCGTATGACCAGGAGATTTTTCTAAGTGTTGAAGCCCAATAGGACTCATACGACCAACAGTGTGGTCGTATGACCAGGTGATATAATTTTCTATGTGTGTTGAAGGTCCAATAGGACTCATACGACCAACAGTGTGGTCGTATGACCAGGTGATATAATTTTCTAAGTGTGTTGAAGGTCCAATAGGACTCATACGACCAACAGTATGGTCGTATGACCAGGTGATATTTTTCTAAGTATGTTAATGAGTCCACTAGTGTTCATACGACCAACAGTGTGGTCGTATGATCAAAACATATTTCTAAGTCTGGGATGGTACGACCAATAGTGCTCATACGACCAACAGGGTGGTCGTATGACCAGATGATAATTCTAAGTATAAGATGAAAAGTCCAGCAGTGCTCTTACGCCTAACAGGGCTCATACGCCCAGGGGGCTTATACGCCCAACAGGGCTCAAACGTCCAGAACACTTAGAATTTTTATAGAAATTTCATACAATTCCGAAGTTCGAGGTTTTGACCAGGGTTGACTAGGGTTAATAAATGATGATGTTTCATGCATGTAATGATGATTATGATTAACCCTTATTATTACTGATATTATTATCAGTGCATTATTATTGTTAACAATATTATTAATAAAATATTGTAAGCATGGTATGATGCTATGTATGATGATAAATGTATGATGATGAATGTATGATGATGAATGTATGATGAGTGTGTATGTTCCTTGTAATTGTGTATGCTTAACTTTCTGAAACTTTACGAATAACGAGAATGAACTAATGAAGTATTATGTATCGTAAAGTGAAAGATAATGAAAGAGGAACCTGATGATGAATGCATGTATTAACGAATGAACGAAAAGAAGAATGATGATGAACACATGCATTAATAAATGAATGAATGAAAGTATGAAAGGCTTGCAAGCAAATGAATGGAGGTGCACACCCCTGGCAGGTGTTAGCTCAACTGTGATGCGGGTTAGCTACCCCGAAGGATGCACACAGGGTCAATCTTTGAGATTGATAATGAGGTGAGCAACTTTGTGTTGCAACAGACTCGGTTAGCAGGCAATCCGAGGGATTGCCACTGAGGTGAGCAACTATGTGTTGCAACAGACTTGGCTAACATATTGATAATGAGGTGAGCAACTACGTGTTGCAACAGACTCGGTTAGCAGGCAAATCATGAGATTTGCCACTGAGGTGAGCAGCCGTGTGCTGCAACAGACTTGGCTAACATATGAAAGAATGTAATGTGAATATATGAATGAAATGAATGAACGTACGAAAGAATGTAATGAATGTATGAATGAAAGAAATGATCGTACATATGCAATGAATGTATGAATGAAATGAATGTATGAACGTACGTAATATATGAATGATTGAAAGTAAGATACGTACGAATGAAAGAACTAATATGAAAGGAAGAATACGAAAGAATATGAATGTAAACGATGAACGGCACACGAAGGAAAGTTAACGAAAGAACGACGAAGATAATAATAATATTATCTGTGTACGTACTTGTGTGACCGCATATAAGTAAAGAGAGGTTTTCCTTGAAATGAAAAGTAAAGAATTTTAAATCTACAAAACTAGAACTCACTCAGCAACGCTGACTTTTATGTATTTTCCAGTTGGCAGGTAACAGGTTGCTGAGGATGGCACACTGAGATGGCTATTCGGCAAGACAAGTCTGACATCCAAATTATGTTTTGACGATACTGTTGTTTTGTAATTCATTCGACTAATTGTTTTGTGACTTAGAAACTAGAATGTATTGCTTAACAACAGTGTTTTAAATGAATGAAGGGTTTTTGCCAACTTAATTCCGCTGCTTAAATTATTAATATGTATGTTCTATGCTGTGAATGACCAACTGTGAGGTGCCCGGGAACGGGGCCTTACAAGTTGGTATCAGAGCTAAAGTTTAAGTGAAACGGGTAAAATTTTTTCAAAATAAACCTTAACTTAAACTGAGAATGGGACGGAAAGAGGGATGTCAGCCCGAGTAGCCATGTGCCATCAGGTATTGCTTTTCTTAAAAGTTAATCAGTGTTATGTGCGTGTGCTATGTGATTTATGTGTTCTTAGTAGATTTAGATGCTGATGTAGTCAGGATAGGAAGTGCTTGGGGTGTGAAGAGTAAAGTAAGTGGCTAATCACAACTGGCCACTGTAATTAGGGACTTACTATACTTGACATAAACTGAGCTATTCCTTGAATGACTGTTTTAGTGTTTGAATCTTATAGTGCATAGGAAAATGGCTGGGAAGAAACCATCTAAGGCTGCTAGAGGTAGAGGTCGCCCGCGTACGACTAGGAACAGTACTAAAGCTCCTGAGACGGCTCCTGTGAACCCTGAGGTTCCGGACCGGAATGAAGAAACAGAGAATGCTAGTCTGAATGCCTCAGCTAGGGAGGCGATTGCTGATGAGGTACACCAGGTCCTACAGGCAGTTATGCCATCTATAGTGACCGATGTTATTCGAGCTATAAGGAACGAGGAAAGGAAGGAAAAAGAGGACAGGAGAGGGTCGACTGAAAAGGAGAGCAAGGAAGAAGAGGAACGACCGGATCCTGAGATAGTAATATCTGATGAGGAAAGAGATGATGTAGTAGGGGTGACGACCAAGGGGTGCAGTTACGGGGCATTTCAGAGGTGCAAGCCCCCACTTTCGATGGCAATGGCACTGCTGTAACCGCTCAACGATGGGTAAGGGAGATGGAAGCGGTACTCGAGATCAGCGAGTGCCGTGAGGATCAGAAGGTGAAGTTTGCCACCCACTCCTTTACTGACTCAGCACTATGCTGGTGGGACAATATTGTCCAAGCTGAGGGTTCCAGGGCCATCGGGAAACTGAAGTGGTCCGAATTGAAGAAGCTAGTAATTGAGGAATTCTGTCCTCACAGAGAACTTGATAAGGTCGAGAGGGATTTCCTGCAACTCGAGGCAGGAACCATGACACACCAGCAATACACTACCAAATTCAATGAAATGGCGAGGCTGGTGCCAGATCAAGTGACACCGGTATCTCGAAAGATTAACCGGTACATTCAGGGACTGCCAGCCGACATCCGCAGGCACTTGATTACTGCCCGACCAAGCACCTTTAGGTCGGCAGTAGACTTAGCTGGGAGGCTCTATGACGAGAGGGAAGTGATGGTGGTGGAATCAAAGAAGGCCGGTGGTGACCGAAACTGGAATGGAAAGCGGTTCGGGTGTGGTGGCTTTACCCCGAATAACAAGAAGGCGAGAAGGGATAACCGTAGGGTGGGGTCATCAAGCTCGAGACCCAAAAGATGTGACAAGTGTGGTAAGGAACACGGTGGTGAGTGCAAGTGGGGGCTAAATGTCTGTTTCCGGTGTGGGAAATCCGGTCATATGGCTAGAGACTGTAAGGCTGCGAGGTGTTTCAACTGCGGTGAAGTGGGGCATATGAGAAAGGATTGCAAGAAGTCGAGGGCCGAGAGTTCCGGGGGAAAGAAGGTGGCAGGGACTGAGGGGCAGAAGACGAGCGCCAGAGCTTTCACCATGACCAGAGAGGAGGCTAGGACGGACCCCGATGTTGTGTCAGGTACGTTTCTAGTAAATCAAACTCTTGCTTCTGTGTTATTTGATTCTGGTGCTAGTAGGAGTTTCATTTCTGCTACTTTCTGTGTTAAATTGTCTGCTAGTAGTAAATGCATTGATGAGCCCTCTGATGTAGAAACCGCTATTGGTAAGTCCACTAGAGTTACTGATGTGATAGAGGACTGTACCATAGAGTTAGAAGGCCATAGGTTTGCTGCCAGATTACATGTGATGCCCCTAGGAGGATTTGATGTAGTGTTAGGGATGGATTGGTTAGCAACCTACGAAGCGAATATCGTGTGCCGAAAGAAGATGATTAGGCTGACGGCGACTGACGGAAGTCCGGTGACAATATATGGCGATCGGATTACGATGATTCCGAAGGTGATCTCGATGGCGGTGGCGGGAAAGTGTATGAGGCGCGGATGTAGCGCCTACTTATGTTATGTAAAGAATGTAGAGACGCCAACACCACCACTATCTGATGTACCAGTTATGCATGACTTTCCGGACGTGTTTCCCGAAGACTTATCGGGATTGCCACCTGACCGAGAGATCGAATTCCAGATCGACCTGATACCGGGTGCTCAACCTGTCGCAAAAGCACCGTATCACTTGGCTCCGACGGAGATGAAAGAGTTGATGGAGCAACTGCAGGAGTTGCTCGACAAGGGCTTTATTAGACCGAGTATCTCTCCTTGGGGTGCTCCGGTCTTGTTCGTGAAGAAAAAGGACGGTAGCATGAGAATGTGTATCGACTACCGTGAATTGAACAAGTTGACAATAAAGAATCGGTATCCGTTACCAAGAATCGATGACTTGTTCGACCAGCTCCAGGGTGCCAGTTGGTTCTCGAGGATAGATCTTCGATCTGGCTATCACCAGTTGAAGGTGAAGGAGCAGGACATTCCTAAAACAGCTTTCCGTACGCGTTATGGACACTATGAGTTTCTCGTTATGTCATTTGGTCTAACTAACGCGCCAGCTGCTTTTATGGATTTGATGAACCGAGTGTGTCGGCCAATGTTAGATAAATCAGTAATTGTTCATCGATGATATTCTGATTTATTCGAGGAGCGAAGAAGAGCATGTCGGTCACATTCGGGAAGTGTTGGAGACTTTGAGGAGGGAGAAGCTGTATGCTAAGTTCTCCAAATGTGCGTTCTGGCTACGCGAGATACAATTTCTGGGTCACGTGGTAAATGCAGAAGGAATAATGGTGGATCCAGCAAAGGTTGAGGCTGTGATGCAATGGAAATCACCAAAGACGCCATCCGAGATTCGTAGCTTCTTAGGATTGGCGGGCTACTATAGGAGATTTATTCAAGACTTCTCCAAGATAGCCTCCCCTTTGACAAAATTGACCCGTAAGGACGTGAAATTCGTGTGGGGTCAAGAGCAGGAGAATGCCTTTGAGGAGTTGAAGACAAGACTAACACAAGCTCCTGTTTTGACTTTGCCCGACGGGAATGAAGACTTAGTGGTCTATTCAGATACATCTTATTCTGGGCTAGGTTGCGTGTTGATGCAACGTGGAAGGGTAATAGCCTATGCGTCTCGACAACTGAAAACTCACGAAGTCAACTATCCCACGCACGATCTTGAATTAGCCGCGGTGGTTTTTGCATTGAAGATTTGGCGGCACTATCTATACGGGACGAAGTGCACAATCTTCACCGACCACAAAAGCTTGAAGTACTTCTTCGAGCAGAAGGACCTAAACATTAGGCAGAGGCGGTGGTTGGAGCTGATAAAAGATTATGATTGTGAGATCCATTACCACCCGGGCAAAGCCAATGTGGTGGCCGATGCCCTTAGCCGAAAGAAAGGCCTGAGCCGATCCGGGTGAAGGCTTATCAGTTAATTATGACCTCAGATGTAATGACTCAGGTTAAGGAGCTTCAAGACGAGGCTTTGAAAGAAGATCGTCTTAACTCCGAAAGGATGAGAGGTCTAGTGACGGAGTTGGGTGAGAACACTCTAGGTGTTAAGACCCGATTTGGGCGAATATGGATTCCTCGATACGGGGATCTACGTGGTAGAATTATGGACGAGGCCCATAAGACTCGATACTCCATTCACCCCGGTACTACCAAAATGTACCACGATATGAAGAAGGATTATTGGTGGCCGGGTATGAAACGTGACGTAGTGGAGTACGTGAGTAAATGCCTAACTTGCTTACAAGTAAAGGCAGAGCACCAGAAGCCTTACGGGAAGATCCAACCGTTGGATATACCCGAGTGGAAGTGGGAGCACATCACCATGGACTTCATCACGAAGTTACCACGTACCCCAAAAGGGTATGATGCTATATGGGTGATAGTTGACCGCTTGACAAAGAGTGCCCACTTCCTACCGATCCGCGAAACGTACTCATCCGAAAGATTGGCGGATCTGTTCATCAAGAAATTGTAGCTCATCATGGTGTACCGGTGTCTATTGTGTCTGATCGCGACACCCGGTTTACCTCCAAGTTTTGGAAAAGATTTCATGATGCAATGGGAACGAGACTACACATTAGTACAGCATATCACCCTCAGACGGACGGTCAGTCTGAGAGGACGATCCAAACACTCGAAGACATGCTTCGGGCGTGCGTGATCGATTTTGGAGGAAGTTGGGATGATCACTTGCCGTTAGCAGAATTCTCGTACAACAATAGCTATCATGCCAGCATTAGCATGCCACCTTACGAGATGCTATACGGTAGGAGATGTAGGACGCCCGTATGTTGGGGAGACATTGGGCAGAAAGAACTGGGAGGTGTTGAGGTGATTGAAGCAATGACTGAGAAGTTAGAAAAGATCAAAGCCTTCATGAAGGCGACGAAAGATAGACAAAAGTCGTATGCTGACAAGAGGCGAAGACCAATAGAGTTCAAGGTTGGTGACCGAGTCATGTTGAAGGTCTCACCTTGGAAAGGAATTATTAGATTCAGGAAACGAGGTAAGCTAAGCCCGAGATATATAGGACCTTTCCGAATTATCGCACGAGTAGGAGAGGTGGCCTATCGACTTGAGCTGCCAGATGAGTTAAGTGGAATTCATCCCACATTCCATGTATCCCATCTAAGAAAGTGCTTAGCTGATGAAGACATGGTTGTACCACTGGAGGATATTGAGGTGGATGAGAGGCTCAACTACGTGGAGCAACCAGTGGCAATCATTGACCGTAAAGAAAAGAGGTTAAGAAATAAAGTGGTTCCTCTTGTGCGTGTACAGTGGAAGCACAGGAAGGGATCCGAGTCTACGTGGGAGACTGAAGAAGAGATGAGACAACACTACCCACATCTGTTTGAGGAATAACAGGTTTCGGGGACGAAACCTATATAAGGGGGGTGGACTTGTAATACCCGTAATTTCTTATTAAAGAAATTAAAAGAACAAAATAGAAAGAGAAAAGAAAGAAAACAAAAGTCTACTTTTGTTTAAGGGCCAAAAGTGCCAAATGGGCAAACCTTCCACTTATTTTGATACAAAAGGTGGTATGGCCACCCACCCTTGTTCACATCATCACCAACTTCGGATTTTAGAGAGAGAAAGCAGAGAAAACTTGCGGATCTTGAAGAAACAAGAAGAAGAATTCGAGAAATTTGGTAAGGTTTAGTGTTTTGAGTTGTTTTTGGCTAACCTTAGCCTCGGTTAAATGCTTATTTGTGTTTCTATGTGTTCCAAATGTGTGTTTAGAAGGTTTCCAGGTGTTAGAATCGTTTAAAGGAGCTCGGGTGAAGAGTCTTAAGATTTGAAACAACTAAGGTGAGTTTCTAGACCCCCTTTTTACCTATTTTAAACGTTTTGGGGCTGGAAAATGCATGTAAGTATGTTTTATAAAATTTGGGTTGATACCCGTATGAAATGAATGTATGTATGTTTATGTTTATGTTAGATTTATGCCTAGAATCATGTGTATATGTTTAGAACTAGGCATTATGATGTTTGGGACTTGGACTATGAATTAGACACATGAACAGGTTACTAATATGTCTGAGATTTGGACTTAGAATAAATAAGTACAAGTTGATGAGTCCACTAGTGTTCATACGACCAACAGTGTGGTCGTATGACCAGGAGATTTTTCTAAGTGTTGAAGCCCAATAGGACTCATACGACCAACAGTGTGGTCGTATGACCAGGTGATATAATTTTCTAAGTGTGTTGAAGGTCCAATAGGACTCATACGACCAACAGTGTGGTCGTATGACCAGGTGATATAATTTTCTAAGTGTGTTGAAGGTCCAATAGGACTCATACGACCAACAGTATGGTCGTATGACCAGGTGATATTTTTCTAAGTATGTTAATGAGTCCACTAGTGTTCATACGACTAACAGTGTGGTCGTATGATCAGAACATATTTCTAAGTCTGGGATGGTACGACCAATAGTGCTCATACGACCAACAGGGTGGTCGTATGACCAGATGATAATTCTAAGTATAAGATGAACAGTCCAGCAGTGCTCTTACGCCTAACAGGGCTCATACGCCCAGGGGGCTTATACGCCCAACAGGGCTCAAACGTCCAGAACACTTAAAATTTTTATAGAAATTTCATACAATTCCGAAGTTCGAGGTTTTGACCAGGGTTGACTAGGGTTAATAAATGATGATGTTTCATGCATGTAATGATGATTATGATTAACCCTTATTATTACTGATATTATTATCAGTGCATTATTATTGTTAACAATATTATTAATAAAATATTATAAGCATGGTATGATGCTATGTATGATGATAAATGTATGATGATGAATGTATGATGATGAATGTATGATGAGTGTGTATGTTCCTTGTAATTGTGTATGCTTAACTTTCTGAAACTTTACGAATAACGAGAATGAACTAATGAAGTATTATGTATCGTAAAGTGAAAGATAATGAAAGAGGAACCTGATGATGAATGCATGTATTAACGAATGAACGAAAAGAAGAATGATGATGAACACATGCATTAATAAATGAATGAATGAAAGTATGAAAGGCTTGCAAGCAAATGAATGGAGGTGCACACCCCTGGCAGGTGTTAGCTCAACTGTGATGCGGGTTAGCTACCCCGAAGGATGCACACAGGGTCAATCTTTGAGATTGATAATGAGGTGAGCAACTTTGTGTTGCAACAGACTCGGTTAGCAGGCAATCCGAGGGATTGCCACTGAGGTGAGCAACTATGTGTTGCAACAGACTTGGCTAACATATTGATAATGAGGTGAGCAACTACGTGTTGCAACAGACTCGGTTAGCAGGCAAATCATGAGATTTGCCACTGAGGTGAGCAGCCGTGTGCTGCAACAGACTTGGCTAACATATGAAAGAATGTAATGTGAATATATGAATGAAATGAATGAACGTACGAAAGAATGTAATGAATGTATGAATGAAAGAAATGATCGTACGTATGCAATGAATGTATGAATGAAATGAATGTATGAACGTATGTAATATATGAATGATTGAAAGTAAGATACGTACGAATGAAAGAACTAATATGAAAGGAAGAATACGAAAGAATATGAATGTAAACGATGAACGGCACACGAAGGAAAGTTAACGAAAGAACGACGAAGATAATAATAATATTATCTGTGTACGTACTTGTGTGACCGCATATAAGTAAAGAGAGGTTTTCCTTGAAATGAAAAGTAAAGAATTTTAAATCTACAAAACTAAAACTCACTCAGCAATGCTGACTTTTATGTATTTTCCAGTTGGCAGGTAACAGGTTGCTGAGGATGGCACACTGAGATGGCTATTCGGCAAGACAAGTCTGACATCCAAATTATGTTTTGACGATACTGTTGTTTTGTAAATCATTCGACTAATTGTTTTGTGACTTAGAAACTAGAATGTATTGCTTAACAACAGTGTTTTAAATGAATGAAGGGTTTTTGCCAACTTAATTCCGTTGCTTAAATTATTAATATGTATGTTCTATGCTGTTAATGACCAACTGTGAGGTGCCCGGGAACGGGGCCTTACATATAAATCTGACGGAATATATTCACCCTTGGCCGGATTGCTGGCAGCTGTGTTGGTAACTCGCAAGTTAACCAATCGTCGAAGGGTGGGGGTGTCAACCCAGTAGTACTACCAATACCTAATCGTTGGTTCCCAAACCCGGGAATTAATGGTTGTATGAGTGTTCCCAAAAATAACACCATGTATGCATGCAAAACAGTATCACGTTGATTCCAAGTATGAAAACAGAATATACAGTGTACAGCATTAAAAACGGGTGAGCATACTTTTCCCCCATTGATTGAAAACAGTAAAAACTTGTATAAACATAAAAAGGGGCCACGAAACTCACATTGAATTGTTGTAATGCACAAAGACTTCACAGAATCAAGCAATGCACGATCAAACACGATCAACACCTATTATTGATTATAACTAAGCCTTCAAAACATATTCGATGCTAATAGATATATTTAGTCGGATTCAAGTTGGTTTGGTTTGACGTTCACGATTTTGATTTATGCATTTTAAGTTTATTCATAAACTTAATGATTTACATATTCGGTTTAATTAATTTAAAGTATATTTATAACTTGTAGACATGTTTGTAAATAATTCATGAAATTATTTCTATAATTTTCGGGGTTATTTCATAATTATACATGATTTAGAGGTTATTTTTATAAAAATTGGTTATTTATAGTATTTATAAACAATATTTTATAAATATTTTTAAGGTTTTTAAACAAAATAAATTTACAGAAAATAATTTTGTGGGTTTTAAAGTAAAGGAAGTTTATAAAATTTATTTTATAATTTTTAAGAATTTTTGTGGAATTTTTAGAAGCTTAAAATGGTTTTAAAAAAATAATGGCAGAGGCTCGGGTTCGAACCCGGGACCTCTTGCCCAGAATCCCATACACCAACCAGTGAACCAAAGGCACAAGGCCGCGGTGGTAATCAGTTTCAATTGTTTTTAAACATGGGTTTCCCAATTCCCCCAATCTCATATAAACCCTAGAATGGGTTCGATCAAATTGAACCTCTAAACGATATGGGCTTCTGTAATTAGCATGGGGCTTTGATTCCCCCTGACAAATCGAGTAGAATGATGCATTTAGTTACCTGATTTAGTTCGTTTTGATGGTATGAACAGACAAGAACAAGTCGCGACAGGGATGAAATTGGTTCGAGTTGAATCTGTTGATGATACTTCAATTAATTGCACAGAAAGTTTCTTGGGTTGATGATAAACGAAAGCCCTTTATCAATTTGGATTGGATGTGGTTTAGAATTGGTGTTGGTTAAAGTTGCAGGTTCGACGATGATGATGATCGGTTTCGTTGTTTGGGTGTGTTTCTGGTGTGATTTCAGGTTGTACTCTTTTGGAAATGTGTATAGGAACGTTCATGTTGAACCAATTTGGTTAAAGTGGCGTTTAGTGGTCGATTTAGCCGTTGAGTTTGGTCGGGAATAAAGTGGAAAGTTTCTAGCCATTTAATCGACCGTTAGAACGTGTTTTGTGTGTGCTTGAGTTCGATTCTTATCCACGAAGCGATTCGGGTTAAATTGTGCTATTAAAATCGAGATTTTACGCGGTTTTGATGGTCGCCGGCGAGTCGCCGGAGACTCGCCGGAGTTGTGCCGGAAAAACGAAAGGGAATGGGCGGGAGGGTTGGTTATGTAAATTGGAATTTTACATTTCTAGTCCCTGCGGTTTGATTATTATTATTTCATGTTATAAAAGTTCTTTTGAAGTTTTTAAAATTACAAATACCCCCTGCACTTATTTATTTATTCTTTGTTATTATTATTATTATGATTATTATTATTATTATTATTATTATTATTATTATTATTATTATTATTATATTATTATTATTATATTATTATTATTATTATTATTATTATGATTATCATTATTATTATTATTTTTGTTATAAACGGGTATACGAGAGATTCACTAACACGGCATGTATACACGAGAAATTCGGTGAAATCGATAGATATATTACGTAATTAATAAATACATGAGGATAGTTCACACACATGGAACGAGTACACGAATATAATTCACAATAAATAGACTATAAACATACGTGAGAATCGTTAATATACGCGATGAGTTAACGATCTTAATGCCAATTGACGGTCTATTGGTGATAGATGTCACACACGTCACATTCACCACATGATCTTCAACAAGAAGAATCTTAGGTTTCCTTTCTGATTTGGGAATATCTTGAATGTTTCCAAACTTTGTTCATTAAATCCATTTGTATCATCTGAACTGTCACACTAATGTGACAGTAATCCACAATTTTCTTTGCTTGATTTTGTGAGGTGTCACATAAATGAGTTAATATCCCAGATCAAAAATCTAAAATTTTCTCATAAAGATGAAGAGAAAGGTGTTATAGCCACCCCGGCTATACAACCTCCGCCTGAAATAAAAGATTTTAGATTAAAATCCAATTATGAAATAGAAGAGTTACTGGACAAAAAATTAAAGGGTCTAAATGAAAATTTTTCAAATTTAAAAATTAATACTTTAACTGAAGAATTTTCAGATTCTATAAATAAAGATAATTACCAAGAAAAAATTGATGATGAAATTAAAAAACTTGAAAAATTTGCTAATAAGCCTACACAAAGGAAATATTACTATCCTAGGCCAACTCCACAAGATGTTCTAATAGAAGAACATGAATATATAGTTAATAATTCATATCATGGAAGACACATCTATGAATGGAACATAGATGGCAAAACTAATAAACAAATTACAGATACTGTACATAGAATGATGATCTATAGTACTATCTGTAAGAGTAATGGTAATTATGATCAAAATATTGCTAAAATGATAATAGCAGGATTTACTGGTCAATTAAAAGGCTGGTGGGATAATTATTTGTTAGAAGCAGATAAAAATAATATTTTAAATGATATCAAAGAAGAAAATGGAAACCAAATTCCAAATGCAGTTTATACACTGGTAGTTAATATTGTTGATCATTTTACAGGAAGATGGTCAGATAATTCTGAAAATATGAGAACTCTATTACAAAATTTAAGATGTAGAACTCTCATATCATTTAGATGGTGTAAAGATACTTTCTTAAGTAGAGTTATGGAACTCCCAGAGTCTAATAGTACTCATTGGAAGTCTAAGTTTATTGACGGTTACCTCCTTTATTTGCAGAAAGGGTAAGAAAAAGCCTTAGGAAAGGAGAAGTAAGTATTAATTATGAAGATTATACTTATGGCAAGTTAATAGGAACTTGTGTTCAGGAAGGATTAGCCTTATGTAATGAAATAAAGCTTAATCAACAGATTAAAAAGCATTCTCTTAATGAAAAGAGACAATTAGGTCAATTTTACAGTCAATTTGGAATGGAAGAAATCGGAGAAAATTATAATAATAAAAAGAATTTAATATCTTCTTAAAGAGAAATAAAAATTTACAAAAAAGAAAACAGAAAAGAGAAGAAAGAAAATCCAAAAGAAAAAGGGATTATAAATCCTATAAACCTTATATAATATGTAAAAAATGTGGTCGTCCAGGCCATAAAGCAAAAACTTGTTGGGTAAAGAAAAAACTCAATAATATTGAAGATGAAAAATTAAAAGATACGTTATCTAAAATCCTAATCAATTCTGAGTCTAATTTAGAATCAGAAAACTTTTCATACGAAGAATTAAATATATTAGAAGAAGAAGATTTAATAACTTCAGATGATGAATGTTTTCCTTGTAAAACAGGAAAAGAATGTTGTCAATCAGACACAGATAATGAAGAAGATATTTATCAAATAATTGCTCAATTTGAGAATATGGAGATAAATATTATTTCTAATGATATATTAGATCTGTTAAAAGCAATAGAAGATAATGAAATTAGAGAAAAGATTACTTCTCAGATAATTGGGAAGGATAAAGCCTCAACGTCAATAGCTGTTGAAGATTTTAAGCCATATACCTTAAGTGAAGTTAGAAGACAATTAAGTCAGAGAAATAAGACTGGAAATTCTGTCAATATTGAGGAATTAAAAATAGAGATTGAGAATCTAAAAATAGAAATTAAGAATCTTAAGGGAAAAAATATAACCCTAGAAGAAAGAATAAGAAGTTTAGAGATGAAGGAGATTATAGACAATCCTGAAACCTCTAGGAAATTTTTAACATCCTTAGATAGATATGAAAGATTCTTATCAATATATGAAATGGTTATATCCCATAAATGGCATATAAAAATTAAGTTATTAATAGAAAACAATTATTCAATAGAATTAGTAGCTTTACTGGATAGTGGAGCAGATTTAAATTGTGTTCAAGAGGGTATTATCCCTACTAAGTATTTTCATAAGACTACTCATAGAGTTAGTTCTGCTGGTGGAGAACCAATGATTATAAATTATAAATGTCACACCCTCAAAATCCGCTAACGGGGTTTTACCGTCAGGCGTGTGACATAACCAGGATCTCAGATAAGCATCAGTTACACCAAACGACTCGATAATTACAAAACATATAGATTGCTTAATAATAATGAAACAAACCAATTACGTTTAAGTATTGCAGAAGCGAATACAGTAAAACATTTAACAATAGTTTTGGAACACGCAAACACGCGTCCAATCCAATTTATGTAAAGTAAATGCAAATTAAATCTTGAAAACAGTTTGTGGTGAATGCGGAATGACATGCGGTAGATGCTGTGCTCCTAAACGTGTCATATCAATGTCCTGAGAGAAAACATGTAAAATCTCAGTATAAGACTGGTGAGTTCACAGGTTTATCAGAAAACAGTAAGTATCAGTATTGAAATTCCGGGATTTTGTAATCAAAGCATATAATGGGTAGCTAATCCATAGTGATCACTATGTGTATGAAGTCGCGTGTCACACCCTCAATTTACACAAACGGGGTTTTACCGTTAGGCGTGTGACATACCAGGATCTCAGACACGGTCATATCAAACGACACTATATGAGTTTAAAAATAAATGTTTGGCTTGAATCAGAGTTGCATAAATAAAACGAATAACAGTGCGGAAGCGAAAGTACTAAATGTAAACAATACTGAAAGTCTAAAAATGCTATGTCAAAACAACGTTTAATGCAAAGTGAATAAATCTGATGAATGCATGTCCTGAGTGCATTCCTTAATCGTGCATCACGAGCTTAAGCGTTACTGTTACCTGAGAAAACATGCTAAAGTGTGTCAACATAAAGTTGGTGAGTCCACAGGTTTAATCAACAAGAAATGTCTAAAAAAAAACGTTTCACATGGTTTAATCAACCATATATGTGTCAGAAAAGCGTTTCACATAGTTTCATTAACCAGATATGTGTCCCAAAAGCATTTCACATGGTTTAGTATATAAAGCATATCGATAGGTAGCGAGCCTATAAACAAGTTAGTTAGTGTTTCAAACCGAAGCTGACTGTGTGTGTTTAGTGCCTTTCCACCACGTCTTAACCGACCGTGGCAATCGTTACAGGTCAATTTAGCACCCGTTTGACCTCCAATCAAGCTAGTGCGACTAGCCCGAGCGGGGTTTGTCAGACCCAGTAGTACTACTCAAAATTACCTCGCTAATCCATTACTAACGGTTTGATACTGTAAGGACTTTCAAATGCGTTTCCCACTAACATAACAGGCGATATCAATAATACTGGCAACCATAACAAAAATAGTGTTTGCATGTTTTCTCCCCCAAAAAGAAAGAAAGTAAAATGGGGCCGTGAAACTCACCTGATACGCGTATTGTGTACTAGAGTTTACTTGAAAGAAAGTGAACAGTCAACCTTCAAAGGTTACCTAGATCACCCAAGTACATGAGTTTATGTAAACAGTGAATATGAGAAACCCTAAGTGCACCATAACCAAGGACTCAAGGTTTTAGAGGAATAGACATGTTTGACCCAGTTGACCCGTTTGACCCGTTGGTGACATTATGTGTTGTAAACCATTTAAACAGACATGAGCATATATCATACAAGTCATGTAAGTTCTTAGTATCTAGCATACTCAGTGTGTTCATAACACAACTAGTGTATCATATAACAGGTTAGATCATGCATAACCTACTTATATGACCTATAACCATGAATTAGCATATACGGGTCAAAACTAATAATCTACCAAATAATCATCCATACTAATCACAACACATTCAACATGTCCAATTCACAACTTATACCATCAAAATAAGTTCTAGTAGTACTAACATTACACGCAAAAGCCAAGTAAATATGTTACAGGTTGTAGGTATTCGTTTTCCAGAATCTGCGTTTTCGGGCAGATTCTAGGTGTTCGGACGATACGGTCAAACACATAACCAACCAAGGATTTAGGCCAAGGCCAAACTCCAGTAGGCTCTCCTATGAGTCAATTAAGTATGTGAAAAGTTGTTTTAGGTTTTAAAGGCCTGGAGTTACTAGAAAAACTCAAAATGTTACAGCAGCTCTCAACCGGAGGGCTGCTGGAGTTAGCTTGCCAAATTGTGCATAACTCCCATTTGAAAATAGCTATTGGGTTAATTCTTTTTCAGGAGTTCAGAGGATTCCAAGGAAAAATGTTTTACCATAGGTTTTGGTCTCAGGTTTTATGAAATAAAAATGGCATATCAAACAAGTCAACAAATACATTCTGTCCAAGAGGACAGAATTGACCCTTCTAGCCAAAACAGGTAAAACACCAATTTAACCACCTCCAATTGGAGTGTGGTTACACTTTCTGGAAACTAGACTCAGTAACAAACAATTTAGGCACTAGAAACACCATTTGGACCTGTTATGACCTATTTGTGGCACATACAAAATGAGACTCAGAATCTGTCAGAAAGTTTGTTTCTGACCACCCTTCACTAAAATGATCATAACTCACGTTTTACACATCCAAATTGGACAAGGTTGGAGGTTTTGAAAACTAAACTCCATGAGGAACATGGTAGACTCAAGAAAATCAGTTTTTAGATTCGTCTTCATTTGGTTATGTCATGATGAAAACAGGGTATGCAATCTGCCAGAAATCAGAACGTGTACACATTTCACATGAAAGCATATACATACGCATGTTTCATGTTTCCTAGGATTCATACTAACTAATTAACATCCTAACAACATCAAACAACAATCAATTCCATAAAATCCCCAAAATTTTCGAATTAGGGTTCATGTTCATCAAGCTTCATAATCAATCAATCAAAAGTGTTGTTTTCTTGCATAATCAACTTTAAACAACATACATACAACCTAACTAACATGTGAACAACATCAAAACATCAAGATTTCAGCTTATTGAACACTAACTTCGTAGCAGGATTCGGCCAAGTCAAGAAACCCACAAAAACATCAAAACTAACCTTCAATTCACGTGTATACTTGTCAAGGATGGTCCAAATCGCATTCTAGTGCTTGGAATAGATCAAAACCATGAAGATTTGAGTGTTGTAGGCTGAAAAACGCAGGGAAGGGGAGAAGAGAGCTGCAGGTCGATGGAATGGGGGAAAGGGTGGGGTTTGAGGTGTTTTATTTTAACCAATTTACATTTATACCCCCTCTAAACTTGCATTTTGTTATTTTTATAAAAATTAAGTTTTTAACTATTTGTAATGTGTTTTTAACTTAATAATATTAACATATAAACTAATAGTAACCCTTAGATATTTTATTTTGTAAAAACACAAGACATACGAAATAACACGCGCGTTTCTACGTGTGACAACCCGGAAATTTTTTTTAAAAAAAAAACTTAAAATATATATATATATATGTAACAATAATAAAAATAATACTGATAATAACAATAATAATAACAATAATAATAATAATAATAATAATAATAATAATAATAATAATAATAATAATAATAATAATAATATTGTTTTACAAAGGATTAGGGGGATAAAATGTAATTGTAAAACTTGTTTAAAAATAATTCTGGATAAAATGACACAAGTTAAAAACCACAGGGACCATTTGTGTAATTAACCAAAACCCAACCCCCTTCCCCCCCGTAACTCCGGCCGACCCTCCGGCCATCGCCGGAGCGGCTCCGGCGACTCCACTAAACGCCAAAATAAAGTGGTCTCGACCTAATTAAAGTTACCGACACATTCCCGTGGTGGAGTCGAACGTGAGTCACCATTCAATTGAAAAATGCGAGTGCGAATTCCACTGAAACCGACCCTCTCCATTGTCGGCCAAAACGAGCAATTCACGATCACCATTAACACTAAAATAATTCAATTAATCGTGTATATAAGACCCCATAACTATTCCTAATAGAATGCAACTTTCAATCGCGTTTGAAACAAACTTAAACACCTCCATTGATCACCACCTTCGACCGTAACCTGCACCATACTCGAACAACATCATCCAAGCAATTTATTCTACAATTAACATAGGGCTTTTGATTATAAGCCTAATTAGAAGCTTCCTGTGCGAGCAATTTGTTTTTCATCATCGTTTGATCATCATTCAATTGCGGGTTATATCGCGGCTCGTTCTTCGTTGTTCTTAGCATCAAACCAAACTAAAACATGTAATTAAACACTCCAATCTATTCGTTTTTACATAAGAATAAAAGCCCTAATATTAATTTGAGTATCAACTTCGAATCAGGGTTCAATTTGATCAATTGTGATCTAGGGTTTATTCGAATTTGGGGGTTTTGATTTGATTGTGTTTAAAATGAAAGGGGATGGAGTCTTATCGCGGCTGTATGCCATGGTTCACTGGTCTCCCATCCCTTTGCAATCCAAGAGGTCCTGGGTTCGAACCCGGGCACCCTCTTTTATTTTTAAAGCCTTTTTGAACTTTTAAAAATTACAGAAAATTTATAAAAATTATAAAACTCATTTTTATAAACCTTGTTTATTTCAGAAACTATATAATTATTTTCTGGAAAAATATTTCTTTAAAAACCTATTTATTTATTATTTATAAAAGTTATTTCAAATGTTATAAAATAGTTATTTTATAAAATGGACTTTAAACAATAATCATCAAGATATTAATGAACCTTATATTATTTTAATTACGGATTAATTATGTTAAAGGGAAGAATTATACGTAATAATTTTACAAACTATTCACAAATACAATTATTAACATTATAATTATACCATTGTTATCATTAATATCAATAGTGATAATATTATTAATACATGGTATTATTAGTATATCAAATCGTGTACGTCAAACCAAACCAACCCGAATCTTACCAAATATATTTATTCGCAATAAACACATTTTTAAAGAATTGGTTATAATTAATAATAGGTATCGATCGTGCTTGACCGTGCATTGCCTAATTCTTTGAAGTTCTTGTTCATATACATTACATCAATTCAAGGTGAGTTTACAGCCCCACTTTTACTTATATACTCTTTTGGGGGAGAGAAACATGCCGTTCTCATAAAAGTTACATTACATTTGGATTTCTGTAATACTGCATATACTTGATACTATGGTGTTATACTTTGCCCTTCGGACCGTTAATATTGTTAATAGCGAGGTGATTGTTAGTAGTACTACTGGGAGTGACATATCCCACCCGGGCTAGTCGCACTAGCACAACGTTCGCAAACGGGTGAACAGTTAGCCTGTTAAAGGTTGTGGTGTGTGATCCACAATCGGGCCTACTTTATTGTTTAATTACATGTCAGCTCGGTCGCGACTTCATACACATAGTGATCATTATGGACTAGCTACCCATTATATGCTTTAATTACAAATCCAGAAATTTAATTATACTTGACGGATTAATAAATCCAGGAATTTCATTATACTTATCGGATTAATAAATCCGGGAAATTACATACTTGACGGATTACATAATCCGGGAAATTACATACTTGACGGATTGCATAATCCGGGGATTTCATACTTGACGGATTACATAATCCGGGGATTACATACTTGACGGATTACATAACCCGGGAATTACATACTTGACGGATTACTTAATCCGGGAACTTTATTACTAATAGTTACTGTTTTCTGATAAACCTGTGAACTCACCAGTCTTGTACTGAGATTTTTGCATGTTTTCTCTCAGGACATTGATGGGCACGTTTAGGAGCACAGCATCTACAGCATGTCATTCTGTACTCACCACAAACTGTTTTCAAGATTAAATTTGCATAAACTGGATTGGACACATGTTTGTGTGTTTCAAAACTATTGTCGAACGTTTCATTGTATTCGCTTCCGCACTACTTAAATACATTTGGTCTGTTTCCTTAAAATTAATCAACTTATATGTTTTGTAATTATCGAGTCGTTTGGTGTAACTAATGCTTATCTGAGATCCTGGTTATGTCACACGCCTGACGGTAAAACCCCGTACGTGGAAAATGAGGGTGTGACACTACGTTACGCGATAAAATTCCCGAATAGTCTTTAAATCGCGAAAACACATAAGCATAACACAATAATCATCTAATCAAGTAGATTATTATTAAATTAACATTATTAATTATTATTTAGGTCACCAACGTCAGACGACAACTAGTGTGTGCTTACGACGCGTGTATGTAAAACTTAACGGAACTAACGGAGTTTGGTAACGGAAAATCACCGGATGTCACATCACGACCGAGCTGACATGTAATCAATAAATAAGCAGGCCCGGCTGTGGATCACACACCACAACACTTGTAATTAGGCTAACCGTTCACTCGTTTGACGAACGTTGTGCTAGCGCGACTAGCCCGGGTGGGGTATGTCAATCCCAGTAGTACTACTAACAATCACCTTGCTAAGTCCATATTAACGGTCCGAAGGGCAAAGTATAACACCATAGTATCAAGTATATGCAGTATTACAAAAATCCAATGTAATGTAACGTTTTGAAAACAGCATGTTTCTCTCCCCAAAAGAGTATATAAGTAAAAGTGGGGCTATAAACTCACCTTGAATTGATGTAATAAAATGAACGGAAGCTTCAACGAATAATGCACGACCAAACACGATCAACACCTATTATTAATTGTAATTAAGTTTTTAAAATGTGCTCAACGCGAATAATTACATTTGGTCGGATTCGGGTCGGTTCGGTTTGACGCACACGATTTGATATACCAACAACACCAAGTATTAATAATATTACCAATATTGATATTAATAATAACAATGGTATAATTATAATGATAATGATTATATTTGTAAATAATTTGTGAAATTATTACATATAATTCCTACATTTATCGTAATTAATCCATAATTAAAATAATATAATGTTCATTAATATCTTGATGATTATTGTTTAAAGTCCATTTTTATAAAAATAACTATTTATAACATTTGTAATAATTTTTAAAAATATAAATAAATAAGGTTTTTAAAGAAATAAATTTCCAGAAATTCATCTGATAAATTTTAAAAATAAACAAAGTTTACAGAAATGATTTTTATAATTTTTATAAATTTTTCTATATTTTTAAAACCCTAAAAATCCTTAAAAAATGTTTGGGGTGCCCGGGTTCGAACCCGGGACCTCCAGTGTGTAATGTGCATGTGTAACAGGTGAACCAAAGGCCGTGGCCGCGGTAACACTCAGATTTTAAATCCTTTATACACAAACTCCAGTGAATCCTCAAACCGAGGAACCCTAAACCATTTGAATCCAAAATTGAAACCCAATTCGACAGTAATCACAGAAATAAACAAGGGGCTTTGATTCCCCATGTAATTTTGTGTATGATAATGTGTTTAATTACCCGAAAAGGTGTCGATTTGATGATGAATGCTACAAAGAACAGGTCGCGACTGACGAGTGATTGATGGGTGTTCAAATGTTGATGAAAATCAAATTACTTCCACAGGAGGTTTCTAATGGGTCTAGGATGAAATGCCCTATGTTAATTTCATGGAATAGAACTCAGAAAGTAGGATTCGACTATGTTGCAGGTCGTAGATGTAGGTGATGATCGATGATGATGTGTGGTTGTGTTTTAGATGGATTTGAAAGTCGCATTCGATTAGGAACAGTTATATAGTCGTTCAGGTTCAATTAATTAAACGATTATTGGTGTTAGTGGTGATCGTGGCCCGGTTATTTGGCTGAAAATGTGGGTGGTCGGTTTGGTGGCATTCGCACTAGCAATTCTTAAATTGAAAGTTGCCCCACGTTCGATTCATCCACTGAAATGTGTCGGGAACTTTAATTAGGTCCAAACCGCATTCGTTTTAGGTGTTGGGGGGTCGCCGGAGTTGGCCGGAGAGTGGCCGGACGGGGAGAAGAAAAGGCAACGGCGGGGGGGGGGGGTGGGTTTAAAAGAAAAATTACACATTTGGTCCCTGGAGTTTTGTACTCTTATCATTTTATGCAGAAAGCATTTTAAAATAAGTTTTAAAATTTGCATTTTAACCCCCTAAGCTTTTTAATTCTTATAAAACAATATTATTATTATTATTATTATTATTATTATTATTATTATTATTATTATTATTATTATTATTATTATTATTATTATTCTTACAAAATAGTAAAGTGAATTAATTCGCGATAAACGGAGAAAATTAGTTTAATAATATTAACCGAAAAACTCGGGTTGTCACATTATCCCCTTATTGAAGGAATTTTCGTCCTGAAAATTAGAACACTAGGGATAACAAACGAGTGATGAGTAACAGATCAGTTATCCAGAACATAGACGCGCTAAATTTTCTAACGGTTTCCTAAGAAATCGGTGTCTGATCGTTGAACAGTTGTGGATACCTCTTCTTCATCTGATCCTCACGTTTCCAGGTAAATTCTGGTCCACGCTTAGAGTTCCATCTAACGCGCACAATGGAAATTTTGCTACGCTTTAGTATCTTGACTTCTCGATCCATAATTTCCAGAATAAAATTTTGTGGTAAGGTGATGTCTAGAAATCATGATAAGACTCACAATGATGAGAAAGGTTATCCGTCAGAATTTAAGAATTCCAAACGTCACCATATGAAACGATCTTAGTGCATATCTTGTGAATATGTATTTCTTCTTTGACCAACCATCGGTTTAAGAATAATACGCTATGCGAAGATCTTGGAATGAGTTCGCGACGATAGTTCAGAATATTATTAAAACAAAAGATGAATCAATCATTCAAAATAACGATCGATGTTTTAATGTCATACCACGGTGTACGAATATTTGAAACAGATACAGATTAATTTCTCGACGTTGTGAGATAATGGGTCGAATTAAATTTTTAGCCATTTGGTCCATAATGCACCAATTGTCATCATGACAGCTAAGATAAGAGGCACTTAGTGAATGAAAAGTTAAATAGGAGATTCACGGGAACACGGAGGTTAGGTTTTGTAATATGTGAAGGTAAGACACTTGGACACATACCAAGTTACGTCTTTTCCTTTAGGCCAAACCCATGTTTACAAGTTATGAAGGTTTATGAACCTTTATATCCACATCGCAATGAGGATAATAATGAGTGTTATTGTTCAAATCCAAGATAGAATTTTAATGATTCTCAAGCTTAAGGATTCAAAAGCGATTCAAGAAGTGACGCGAATAATAGGAAAGTTATTTGTAAACACGTTTTGCAAGGTAGCTATATCTAAGTAGGTTTACATGCGCAGTTCAACAAACCATATGCATAGCTGAGAACATTTGTATGACTAGAAAGTCATGACATAAGTTGATAATATCTTCAGCAGAGGGATTGTTTAGGAAGGCTACCATCGCACAATCATGTTTTGATAATAACTCAAAATGAAAGTCGATAGATAAGGAATAAATGATTCCATATAGCTAGGTCAAAACATGAGGATAAAGGGAGAGAAATTGACTTAAGAATTTAAGTGCTCCAAGCTTAGAATAAAATCAACCTAAAATGATCGGGTCTCCTTTCAGGTTCAGAGATCATGCTTTTGGCTTGATAGGTCGAATCACCAACATTGATTCACCCTTCATGCTTCTTGTCACTTGATTACAACCATGGTAAGTTGAAGATCAAGAAATGAAATTAGTCGTCAAGGCGTGGTTTTCACTCCTAGGTTGAATTTCATAATAACGAGAAAACAATCGAATGTTGACATTTGTCACCAAAATACGGATTTCAATCCTATTTTGGTGAGATCATGTCATTTGTGAAATGTAAGTTTCAATGAGAATAATTGAAGTCAATCCTCAAGATAAGGAAATCACCCTAATCCAGATGATGTAATTTCACAAAACAAACAATTGGAAACCGTTTATTGAAACGAATAGAGATTCATCAAAGTAAGGGAATCTCCCTTGCTTTGATGAGATAAAATCATTTAGGAGATACGAGTGTTCTAAGTCATAGGTTGACTTGAAAACTCTTGCATCTCTCATGGTGCAAGCGGTACAAAGTTTAACTTAACGACGAAAGGAAATTAGTATCAATTAGATATTCGGAAAATTTCAAGTTACATCAGTGTAACAAAGGAAAAATCATGCTTACGAGTTTAAGATCAAAGTTCGAGATAGCGGAATTTGTTATGATGGTATTCAAATCTTGGATGGTTTAAATCGGAAAGACGAAATCAAGGACAAAAATAATTGTTATCACAATGAGATGTGAACATTCGATTCACAATCGAAGGGAATACATAGACTTCTCAGGATATGAGGTCAACCATAGCCTTATCAAAGGCACGCGTAACAAAGTTATAATTGGTTTATTCGATCATTGAGGTGAGTGACCACTTATAAAATATTCAATTAGCAAAGCATCCCGAGATGTAGGAATTCCACCTCCTGTATTGCATGTTCTTAGTTATGGGACACCTCCTTAAGAGAACTTGAGAACCATAAGTAACGGTTTAAAGTTTTGAAGACCATTCGGTGTTTAGGTAAGTGTTCTTGATGCTTTCGAACCACTGTAGTAATCCGGTAGCTCATTCATTTCCACTAAACTTAGTGGGGTTGCAAGAACTGAAAAGCTTGTAGGTACAAGCACGTGGAGGGTTAGGGTAAACAGAGATTTGAGCAGGGTTCGCGCCTTGATTCAGATGAGTTAGGAGGGTTGGTATGACTACAGCAACCTCACGTGCTACAATAACAGTAATCTTACGGCCAGAGTTTCCAGATCGGGAGCGGTTTTGACAAGTAGACATTTTGAAATATCATTAAGATATTTTATAAGAATTGGGTAATATGAGCTATACAACATGAAAACGACAATCGGGAATTTGGCATAATCACAACGAGATGTTCCGAGTGTAATTGTTTGATTCGTAAATCGAAGCGAGTACGTTGACTAATCATAGTATTAGGTCAACCATAACTTTGTTGAAGACATGCGTACCTATAAGCAGATACTCATCCCGAGGGTTCCCAGGTAAGGTAGACAGATCCATCGGCTGATTTGGATTTATACGAATACCTTGCCTAGACAGAACACCCCGAGATATAGGCATCACGCTCTTCCAGCATTACATGTTTCAAGTTTGTAAGGCACAGAACTTGACAAATTTGAAAACCATGAGTATCAATTTGAGATTTGAAATTTGAAATTTGAAAATCATGTGATTTAGGCACCAATGCCTTTGAATATGATTTTAAGAATTTGTATGTGTATTAATAAGATTCAAGGTATAAGAGAATCACATAAGACATATAATCACATAATCAAGTTCCAATAACCCATGCTTCGGTCCATCAAGATCATCACGTAGCCCAGTTTAAGCACATTCTTAGTATACCGGTGATGCTTATATATAGGGTCCCCCGCAGCGTTCCCACCACATCCACGATATACCTTGAATGACGCTTAAACCAGTTACACGACATCCTAATTTTCCTTAGCATCATTCGTAATGTTCGTGTAGAGAGTATCATCACTCCTCTATATTTCCTGTAGTCCACTTTCATTCTAAGCGGTCAACGTCATGATTGGAAATACCCTGAAGGCTCTAAGTAGGACAGGACTTATGTAATAGTAAGTGTTAGTAATGTTTTGGTTACCCTTAACAAGGTCTTACTAGAATTATGATCCTAGCACACCCTAGGGTATAGAATAGAGAACTTGTGATACTCCTGATCGTTACCTCATAGTAAGATTTGCCAGACTTCTCATGCACGGCGAATTGCAATTACGTGTGCACCCGTAATGGTAATTTACCTTGCATGGTCACCCTAGCTCCACTTACCCCTCCCGTGACTCACAGCAACTCGGAGCCACCATCCCTGTGGTCATAAGCTCACAGGGATATGTTAAAGCAAAAGTTTTCAGGTAACCAAAAGATCAGGAAATTCGTAAGTAACCATTCCCGTGACTCACAGCAACTCGGAGTCACCATCCCTGTAGTCGTAAGCTCCAGGGATATGTTAAAGCAAAAGTTCTCAGGCAACCAAATTAAGTAAGCACAGCTTAATAATCTATGTGTGTGTAACTAATGCAAATCTAGCTATAGTCTAAAATGCAATGCAAATGATATGCAAAGTTCATTTTAGTTCGCTATAACTAATGCTCTGATACCAATCTGTCACACCCTCAAAATCCGTTAA
This sequence comes from Flaveria linearis, assembly GCA_024085815.1. Lineage (NCBI taxonomy): Eukaryota > Viridiplantae > Streptophyta > Magnoliopsida > Asterales > Asteraceae > Flaveria > Flaveria linearis. The sequence continues at coordinate 41,666,486 of CM044011.1, forward strand.
CAGGGTTTTACCGTCAGGCGTGTGACATAACCAGGATCTCAGATAAGTATCAGTTACACCAAACGACTCGATAATTATAAAACATATAGATTGCTTAATAATAATGAAACAAACCAATTATGTTTAAGTATTACCGAAGCGAATACAGTAAAACATTTAACAATAATTTTGGAACACGCAAACACGCGTCCAATCCAATTTATGTAAAGTAAATACAAATTAAATCTTGAAAACAGTTTGTGGTGAATGTGGAATGACATGCGGTAGATGCTGTGCTCCTAAACGTGCCATATCAATGTCCTGAGAGAAAACATGCAAAATCTCAGTACAAGACTGGTGAGTTCACAGGTTTATCAGAAAACAGTAAGTATCAGTATTGAAATTCCGGGATTTTGTAATCAAAGCATATAATGGGTAGCTAATCCATAGTGATCACTATGTGTATGAAGTCGCGACCGAGCTGACATGTAATCAATAAATAAGCAGGCCCGGCTGTGGATCACACACCACAACACTTGTAATTAGGCTAACCGTTCACCCGTTTGATGAACGTTGTGCTAGCGCGACTAGCCCGGGTGGGGTATGTCAATCTCAGTAGTACTACTAACAATCACCTCGCTAAGTCCATATTAACGGTCCGAAGGGCAAAGTATAACACCATAGTATCAAGTATATGCAGCATTACAAAAATCCAACGTAATGTAACGTTTATGAAAACAGCATGTTTCTCTCTCCTAAAAGAGTATATAAGTAAAAGTGGGGCTGTAAACTCACCTTGAATTGATGTAATAAAATGAACGGAAGCTTCAACGAATAATGCACGACCAAACACGATCAACACCTATTATTAATTGTAATTAAGTTTTTAAAATGTGCTCAACGTGAATAATTACATTTGGTCGGATTCGGGTCGGTTCGGTTTGACGCACACGATTTGATATACCAACAACACCATGTATTAATAATATTACCAATATTGATATTAATAATAACAATGGTATAATTATAATGATAATAATTGTATTTGTAAATAATTTGTGAAATTATTACATATAATTCCTACATTTATCATAATTAATCCATTATTAAAATAATATAATGTTCATAAATATCTTGATGATTATTGTTTAAAGTTCATTTTTATAAAAATAACTATTTATAACATTTGTAATAATTTTTAAAAATATAAATAAATAAGGTTTTTAAAGAAATAAATTTCTAGAAATTCATCTCATAAATTTTAAAAATAAACAAAGTTTACAGAAATGATTTTTATAATTTTTATAAATTTTTCTGTATTTTTAAAACCCTAAAAATCCTTAAAAAAATGTTGGGGGTGCCCGGGTTCGAACCCGGGACCTCCAGTGTGTAATGTGCATGTGTAACCGGTGAACCAAAGGCCGTGGCCGCGGTAACACTCAGGTTTTAAATCCTTTATACACAAACTCCAGTGAATCCTCAAACCGAGGAACCCTAAACCGTTTGAATCCAAAATTGAAACCCAATTCGACAGTAATCACAGAAATAAACATGGGGCTTCGATTCCCCATGTAATTTCGTGTATGATAATGTGTTTAATTACCCGAAAAGGTGTCGATTTGATGATGAATGTTACGAAGAACAGGTCGCGACTGACGAGTGATTGATGGGTGTTCAAATGTTGACGAAAATCAAATTACTTCCACAGGAGGTTTCTAATGGGTCTAAGGATGAAATGTCCTATGTTAATTTCATGGAATAGAACTCAGAAAGTAGGATTCGACTATATTGCAGGTCGTAGATGTAGGTGATGATCGATGATGATGTGTGGTTGTGTTTTAGATGGATTTGAAAGTCGCATTCGATTAGGAACAGTTATATAGTCGTTCAGGTTCAATTAATTAAGCGATTATTGGTGTTAGTGGTGATCGTGGCCCGGTTATTTGGCCGAAAATGTGGGTGTTCGGTTTGGTGGCATTCGCACTAGCAATTCTTAAATTGAAAGTTGCCCCATGTTCGATTCATCCACTGAAATGTGTCGGGAACTTTAACTAGGTCCAAACCACGTTCGTTTTAGGTGTTGGGGGGTCGTCGGAGTTGGCCGGAGAGTGGCCGGACGGGGAGAAGAAAAGGCGACGGCGGGGGGGGGGGGGGGGGGTGGGTTTAAAAGAAAAATTACACATTTGGTCCCTGGAGTTTTGTACTCTTATCATTTTATGCAGAAAACATTTTAAAATAAGTTTTAAAATTTGTATTTTAACCCCCTAAGCTTTTTAATTCTTATAAAACAATATTATTATTATTATTATTATTATTATTATTATTATTATTATTATTATTATTATTATTATTATTATTCTTACAAAATAGTAAAATGAATTAATTTACGATAAACGGAGAAAATTAGTTTAATAATATTAACCGAAAAACTCGGGCTGTCACTATAAATTACCTCAAGCATATATTTGCCAAGATAAAGTCTGTATTCCAAACAGCTTTATGATTGTAAAAAATCTAACTAGCCAAATAATACTTGGTACACAATTTTGGAATAAGATATTCCCAATAAAACATATTGATAAAAAATCTATTATGGGAACTTATAAAGGAAAGAAATAACTTTTCAATTTGTTCACAAACCTATTCATAGCTTTATAAATGATATTGAAGAATCATTAATTCAAGCAAAACAAAACCAAATCAATTTTCTTAAACAAGAAATAAATACTCTTAGAATAGAAGAGAGATTAAAAAAATCCTAAATTACAGGAAAAAATAAAGCTAATACAAGATCAATTCTCATTACAAATTTGTAATGATCATCCAAATGCTTTTTGGGATAGAAAGAAATATATGGTTTCTCTCCCATATGAAGATGACTTTCATGAGAATCAAATACCTACAAAAGCAAGACCATGTCAAATGAATTTTGAATATCTAGAATTATATAAAAATGAAATAAAAACTTTAATTGAAAAAGGTTTAATAAGACCTTCAAAGTCTCCATGGTCATTGTCACACCCTCGCTGATAGCGGAAACACGGGGTTGCGAGCTAGACGGGATCGTCATAAGACATGGTTAACAATAGAGATGCAATATATATGTAATTGATGACATAGCGTGTCATGACGACACCCGGCACAAATGGAGACTTGTGTCGTGTATAATCAATGTTCACGATAGCATAGCCATAAATATAAACATAAGATGATCCCATAAACATTGATATTAGCTTGTAATGTACATTCCCACAACCCGGGAACAAGTGTACGATGTACAAGTTTGAGCAACCAAGATGTTCCAAAAATTAATCAAAAGGCTTAGTTCTCCAAAATGCATCCTAGGGTCTCCTCTAAGGGCAGCATTCCTAGAACTTCAATTACTTTGATCACCTGAAAAGAGATGCTCAAAACGGTCAACATAATTGTTGGTGAGCTACGCAGGTTTTATGTAATAAAAGATGTTAAGCTGAAAACAGTGAGTAGGTTTAATAAAAACTACCGCAACTTCACTTATGCGTAGGCGGTTTTACTAGTTATAAGTGACTACAGCCAAACCTAATCATCGGTTCCACACGGGAATTGGTGGCTGTAAAGAGAGCATTCCCAAAAGTAAATAGTTTAATAAGACGTAGCAAGATCCACACAGCGCATACGTATAGTTTATAACCAAACCAATCCTTAGGTCCCATTACCGGGATTAATGGTTATATTAAAAGATCCACACAGAAGAACCACACAGAAGTCCCACACAGAAGTCCCACACAACCAAATAGTATCACCAAACAAGTAGTATTATCCAACAAGTAGTAAAGCATCCAATAAGTAGTAAGCATCCCATGAGTTTCACATGACGTAGCAAGATCCACACAGCGCATACGTATAGGTTACAACCAAACCAGTCCTTAGGTCCCAATATCGGGATTAATGGTTGTACTAAAAGATCCACACAGAAGATCCACACAGAAGTTCCACACAGAAGTCCCACACAGAAGTCCCACACAGAAGTCCCACACAGCCGAGGCATCCAACAACAATAGCATTCACAGGTAGGGTCAATCAACACATAATATCAAATAGTCGCACATAGTATTATGATACCACTAAGTGACATACACAGTGGTGACATAGCATGTAGTTCAAGTTCATATAGCATCAATCAACAAGACAAACAAAGTAAGATACTCATAAAAGTAGCAGCCACTTCCACCAAGGAAGGTGCTTGAAAACAAGTTAAGTAGGTGAGCATTCTTTTCCCCCAAGTTGAAAATATTTAAAAGGTTTTATAAGAGTAAAAAGGGGCCACGAAACTCACAGTATAGAAGATAGGTTCCAATGGTTGTAGATTCCAAGGGTAAGATGCTATGAACCGTCAAACACCTATTGACAGTTACTGACAAGCATTAATAATAATCATAAAGCATAAGATGATGTTTAATAGGTTCGGGCAGTTTCGGTTCGGTCGTGGGTAGCACACACACAAGCAGGCATACACATATCAGACCTTATGTAGGTCCAAGTACTAAGATAGTCCCAAATGGATTGTCGGTAGTTGTAAAAGGTTAGGTTATTTTGTATGGAAATAGTTTGTGCCTGTTGATAGCGTTGACTTTAATCTTTTTGGTCAAGCTATGACGCTCTTATTGATGTTACCTTATCATCATAAGACCTCCAGAAAGGGGAATTCACACACACACACACACATCATCAATCACACAATGATTCCAATCACACGACAAAACCAGATGCACGACTGGACACTCCATTCGCGCGAATTAATTCTCATTCGTGCGTCTGGTCTTGTCGTGTGAATGGAATCATTGTGTGATTGATTATGATGTGTGTGTGTGTGAATTCCCCTTTCTGGAGGTCTTATGATGATAAGGTAACATCAATAAGAGCGTCATAGCTTGACCACAAAGATTAAAGTCAACGCTATCAACAGGCACAAACTATTTCCATACAAAATAACCTAACCTTTTACAACTACCGACAATCCATTTGGGACTATTCTTAGTACTTGGACCTACATAAGGTCTGGTATGTGTATGCCTGCTTGTGTGTGTGCTACCCACGACCGAACCGAAACTGCCCGAACCTATTAAACATCATCTTATGCTTTATGATTATTATTAATGCTTGTCAGTAACTGTCAATAGGTGTTTGACGGTTCATAGCATCTTACCCTTGGAGTCTACCACCATTGGAACCTATCTTCTATACTGTGAGTTTCGTGGCCCCTTTTTACTCTTATAAAACCTTTTAAATATTTTCAACTTAGGCGAAAAGAATGCTCACCTACTTAACTTGTTTTCAAGCACCTTCCTTGGTGGAAGTGGCTGTTACTTCTATGAGTATCTTACTTTGTTTGTCTTGTTGATTGATGCTATATGAACTTGAACTACATGCTATGTTACCACTGTGTATGTCACTTAGTGGTATCATAATACTATGTGCGACTATTTGATATTATGTGTTGATTGACCCTACCTGTGAATGCTATTGTTGTTGGATGCCTCGGCTGTGTGGGACTTCTGTGTGGGACTTCTATGTGGGACTTCTGTGTGGAACTTCTGTGTGGATCTTCTGTGTGGATCTTTCAGTACAACCATTAATCCTGGTATTGGGACCTAAGGACTGGTTTGGTTGTAACCTATACGTATGCGCTGTGTGGATCTTGCTACGTCATGTGAAACTTATGGGATGCTTACTACTTGTTGGATGCTTTACTACTTGTTGGATAATACTACTTGTTTGGTGATACTATTTGGCTGTGTGGGACTTCTGTGTGGGACTTCTGTGTGGTTCTTCTGTGTGGATCTTTCAATATAACCATTAATCCCGGTAATGGGACCTAAGGATTGGTTTGGTTAAAAACTATACGTATGCGCTGTGTGGATCTTGCTACGTCTTATTAAACTATTTACTTTTGGGAATGCTCTCTTTACAGCCACCAATTCCCGTGTGGAACCGATGATTAGGTTTGGCTGTAGTCACTTATAACTGGTAAAACCGCCTACGCATAAGTGAAGTTGCGGTAGTTTTTATTAAACCTACTTACTGTTTTGATCTTAACATCTTTTATTACTTAAAACCTGTGAAGCTCACCAACAATTATGTTGACCGTTTTGAGCATCTCTTTTCAGGTGATCAAAGTAATTGAAGTTCTAGGAATGTTGCCCTTAGAGGAGACCCTAGGATGCATTTTGGAGAACTAAGCCTTTTGATTAATTTTTGGAACATCTTGGTTGCTCAAACTTGTACATCGTACACTTGTTCCCGGGTTGTGGGAAAGTACATTACAAGCTAATATCAATGTTTATGGGATCATCTTATGTTTATGTTTATGGCTATGCTGTCGTGAACATTGATTATACACGACACAAGTCTCCATTTGTGCCGGGTGTCGTCATGACACGCTATGTCATCAATTACATATATATTGCATCTCTATTGTTAACCATGTGTTATGACGATCCCGTCTAGCTCGCATCCCCGTGTTTCCGCTATCAGTGGGGGTGTGACAGACTAGTATCAGAGCCATTGGTTATAGAGAATTAGGCAATTACACTTGACCTAGACTATAACCTAGGAACCTTCATGTAGAATGCATGCTAGGACTGGCTTGCATCTAATATTACATGTATGTTCCCCTACGCTTGTTTCTTGTCACTATACCTGATGCTATGCATATGTGCTTACTATCTGACCATCCTGAGGAAGACACTATTACTCTTAGTCTTTCTCCATGGGATACCCTTATACTGGAACCTTACGTTGTATGCGCACAACATCATATTATTAGGTCAAGATACCTAAACAGAAGGGAACTTTGGTGATCACGCATAGCGTCGATCTCGGATACTAAATCCGACCCTAACATGGTTGTGCCTGAAATCCTGAAAGTATGAAGGATAGGCAGCTACCATCAGACATATTGTGCTTATGTGCTTAGAGTTACTTGCTATTACATACTACTATTGGAATACCATTGGCTCACAAACATGAGGACATTACCTGATTTGTGCTTGATGAATGTGGATAATACTATGATGTTAACTTGGGGTAAGTGAAGCTAAGGGTGACCATGCAAGGCAAATTACCATTACGGGTGCACACGTAATTGCAATTCGCCGTGCATGAGAAGTCTGGCTAATCATACCATGAGGTAACGATCATGAGTATTACTAGTTTTCTATTCTATACCCTAAGGTGCTAGGATCATAATTCTAGTAAGACCTTATTAAGGGTAAGGTAACATTACTAACACCTACTATTACCTAAGTCCTGTCTTACTTAGAGCCTTCATGGTATTTCCAATCATGACATTGATCTTATTCTTTGTGAGACATTCTTCCACTTAGCCTCTCAGTAACTAAGGAATTGATTGAATGCTTAAAATGAAAGTGGACTACAGGAAATATAGAGGAGTGATGACACCCTCTACACATACACTACGTTATTTATGGGATGATGCTAAGGAAAATTAGGATGTTGTGTAACCGGTTTAAGTGTCATTCAAGGTGTATTGTGGATGTGGTGGGAATGCTGCGGGGAACCCTATGTATAAGCATCACCGGTATACTAAGAATGTGCTTAAACTAGGCTACGTGATGATCTTGATGGACCGAAGCATGGGTTATTGGAACTTGATGAGTGGAATCATACGTGTATCTTAGAAATGACTAAAGTTTATATGTTTGCACGTTTCTATGATTAGAAGATGCCGCCTCGAAGAGTCACACGTAGTACCAACCAAGATGGTGAGACCCCACGAGGCAGAGGTAGGGGTAGACCACCAAGAGCAGGTGGCGCCCCAGCTGGCGACAACCAGGGAACTGAAAACCCTGATATGGCTGCTATGATCGCTCAGCAGCTAGCCGCACTAATTCCAACTATAGTGACTCAAGTGAGCGACACTCTTCTGAATCATCAATTCCACAGGAGTAATGATACTTATGATCAGTATAACCAAGGAACAGAGAAGAGAAAGGAGGCTGGGGAAACGAGCCGGTCTGACGCCAGAAGGTTTGATAAGAAGGCCAAGACGACCCAAAATTTTGGGGCTGTGACTCAGGAAAGGAAAGAATATGCTGGCCCACACCCCAAATGTGACAGGTGCAACCTTCATCACCCCCCAACAATGCCTTGTCGGGCGTGTGCGAACTGTAGGCGCCCGGGGCACCTAGCAAGAGATTGTAGAGTCGCATCGAACCTGGTGACACTCGTCAACGCGGCTAACCCCGCCGGGAATGCCAGGGCTTGTTACGAGTGTGGAGGTCTTGGTCACTACCGGAACATGTGCCCCAGACTGAATAGGGCACCGGGTCAACAAGGGAATAACTAGCAGCAAGTGATGGCCATAGATGGCAACCCAGGCCAAGGGAATCAAAGAAGTGCTGCCAGAGGACGTGCATTCGTTATCGGAACAAATGACACCCGTCAGGACACGAATGTTAATACAGGTACATAATTGCTCAACCACCCCTTCGCCTTCAAAATGTTTGGTACTGGAGCAGACAATACTTTCATATCTTCTGATTTTGTACACACGCTTGCCTTGAACCCTAGTAGACTAGAGACTAGCTTCTCTGTAGAAATGGCCAACGGTAGAGTGTGCAAGCCGATGCGATTTTTTAGGGAGTGCTCCAGGATATTGGAGAACCATGCCTTTGACATAGACATAATACCTTTCGAGTTGGGGAACTTCGATGTGATTGTGGGAATGGATTGGTTGTCGAAACACGAAGCCGAGATTGTTTGTCGGGAGAAAGTGGTACGAATCCCCATGCCAAACGGGGAGGTACTCAAGATTCAAGGAGAACGACCGGGAAGAACTCTGAAGCTTATTACTTGCATGAAGACGCGATGATGCTTACGAAAGCAATGTTATGCATTTTTGGCCCATGTAGTGGAAAAGAAAGAAGAAGGCAACAAGTTGGTAGATATTCCTGTAGTACGAGATTTTCCGGGAGTAGTCCCTGATGACTTGTCGGGTTTACCTCCCCCACGACAGGTGGAATTTCGTATAGAGTTGGTTCCTGGAGCTACGCCGGTAGCAAAAGCACCATACCGGTTAGCGCCATCCGAAATGCAAGAGTTATCTAGCCAATTACGAGAGCTATTGGTGAAGGGTTTCATTCGGCCGAGTCATTCACCATGGGGAGCACCGGTCTTATTTGTCAAAAAGAAAGGCGGGTCGTTCCGCATGTGTATCGATTATCGCGAGTTGAACAAGTTGACTGTGAAGAATCGATATCCTCTTCCCAGAATTGATGACTTATTTGATCAGCTGCAAGGAGCTTCATATTTCTCCAAGATTGATCTTCGTTCTGGATATCATCAATTGAGGGTTTTCGAGAATGACATACTGAAAACGGCGTTTAGGACTCGTTATGGTCATTATGAGCTCTTAGTCATGCCATTCGGACTGACTAACGCACCGGCTGTATTCATGGATCAGATGAATCGGGTATGTAAACCATACTTGGATAAGTTCGTGATCGTATTCATTGATGATATACTTATCTACTCTCGATCGAAAGAAGACCACGAGGTACATCTTCGGGCCATACTGAGTTTGTTACAAGAAGAGAAACTTTTCGCTAAACTCTCGAAGTGTGAGTTTTGGATTCGAGAAGTGAAATTTTTGGGGCATGCGGTTAACGAGAACGGGATTCATGTAGATCCCGGCAAAATTGAGGCAGTGAAGAAATGGGATGCACCCCAGACATCTTCAAAGACACGGCAATTCTTAGGATTGGCCGGATACTATCGTCGCTTCATTGCAAATTTCTCAAAGGTTGCCAAACCGTCAACCTTGATGACTCAGAAAGACCAGAAGTTGATTGGGGGAAAGCAAATGTGGTGGCTGACGCCCTAAGTCGTAAAGAGCGCATGGAACCACTACGTGCTCGAGCTTTGGGATTGACTACTCAAACGAACTTGGAAGCTTCAATCCAAGTTGCACAAAGGGGAGCATTGAAAGAATAAAACCTTGCGGGAGAAGAGTTCCGAGGGTTAGACAAACAGATGAATTGCAAGGATGATGGCATACAGTACTTCATGGATCGCATATGGGTACCTAAATGTGGAGATGATCGTACCCCGATCATGGAAGAAGCGCACAAGACACAATATTTTGTTCATCCTGGTGCAGACAAGATGTATCACGATCTTAGGGATCTATACTGGTGGCCAGGCATGAAGAGAGACATTGCTATGTATGTAAACCGATGCTTGACGTACTCGAATGTTAAGGCTGAACATCAGAAACCATCGGATTATTACAGCAACCTGAGATTCCCGAGTGGAAATGGGAGAACATAACTATAGATTTCATTACCAAAATCCCTAGAACAAGTAGCGGGCATGACTCGATATGGGTCATAGTGGATCGGATGATGAAGTCCGCTCATTTCCTACCGATCCGGGAGGATTACAAGATGAAAAGATTGGCGAGGTTGTACATTAAAGAGGTCGTGACATGGCACGGTGTGCCGGCGTCAATCATATCCGACCGTGACAGTCGAATTCACTTCACGATTTTGGCAAACACTACAAAAAGCGATGGGCACTCGATTAGATATGAGTACAGCCTATCACCCATAAACAGATGGCCAAAGTGAATGAACTATACAAACATTGGAAGACATGCTCAGAGCTTGTGTAATCGATTTTGGTGGTAGCTGGGACACTCATTTACCATTGATTGAGTTCTCCTACAACAACAGCTATCATACAAGCATTGGATGCGCTCCATTTGAAGCATTGTATGGGAGGAAATGTAGATCCCCAGTTTGTTGGGCCGAAGTTGGTGAGAGCCAGCTTACGGGCCTGGAGATCATACAAGAGACAACTAACAAGATCTTCCAAATCAAAGACAGACTTAAAGCTGCTAGAGATCGCCAAAAGGGCTATGCCGACAATCATCGGAAGCCTCTAGAATTCAATGTTGGAGATCACGTCTTACTCAAAGTCTCTCCCTGGAAAGGGATTGTACGATTTGGAAAGAAAGGGAAGTTAGCCCCTCGATACGTAGGACCATTCGAGATTACAGAAAGAATCGGTCCGATGGCTTACCACTTGAGGTTGCCACAAGAACTCAGCGGTGTACATGATACTTTTCACGTGTCGAACCTCAAGAAGTGTTTGGCCGACAAGTCCTTACACGTACCGATTGAGGAAATCAAGATCGACGAAAAGCTTCATTTCATTGAGGAACCTATAGAGGTCATGGACCGAAAGGTCAAACGCTCGAGACGCAGCAAAATACCGATCGTTCGCGTGAGATGGAACTCCAAACGGGGACCGGAATTCACGTTGAAATGAGAGGATCGGGTGAAGCTCAAGTATCCACGTCTATTCGAGGATGACGCGCTTGGACCTAGCACCAGTTGAATTTCGGGACGAAATTCTCTCAACTGGGGGATACTGTGACATCCGTCACTTCAAGGTCCGTCATTTAACGTGAAATTGTGTTAACTATCCTTAGAACATTCATTCCTCACCTTCATAGACTATTTGTGAGGATATCATGTTTAGTCTATTATCCGTTTCAGTGATGTTATCAATAATTATATCCATATCATTTGAAACGCTTATGAATAGCACCGACAACATCACTAACTATATTATGTGAAATGCTACAAACAACCTTAAACACATCATTATAATCGGCATAACGCGCGTTTTTACGTCGTTTTCTACCTAAATGAAATTGGGGACACGGGGCTTAAGTGCAGGGACTAAACTTGACAATGGCCAAACTGGGGCTGGGTATAAATACCCATCCACCAGCCTAACACTTCACCATCTTCACCATCTGCTCTCTTCTTCCTCTTCTACGCTTCTTCTTTCTTCTTCTTCAACCTAGCACCAAAATTGCCCCGATTTGTCTTGTTTTCGTCGGCTAGACCTCGGTTACAGCTTAGATATCACGTTTCAAGCAGGTAGACGACCACGGTTGTCCATTTTTGCTTAATTCACTTCTGCGTTTTCTAGGGTTTCGGGTGCTCGGATTCATCCGAGCACAAGAGGTCGTGTGGGCTTGTGTGTTGCGTTTCCGAGTGTGTTTCTTGCTTAGACATGTTAGGCAAACGTTTTTGGAGGTTCTTGGTGCATAAAACTCGTGCTCGGAGTAGCTGGATGCTGCTCTGCACTTCAGCAGTCGCGACCTGCTGTACAGGGCGACTGGGTCTATCATGCGACTGAGCCGTGCGACTGGGTGAGTCGTACGACTGAGTCCATGCGTCTGAGTCTATCGTACGACTGAGCTGTACGACTGGGTGAGTCGTACGACTGAGTCATGCGACTGAGTGTTGTATGCGATTGAGTCTATGCGATTGAGTCTATGCGATGGAATGCATGCGATTGAGTGTGTATCGTACGATTAAGGGTTTAGTCGCACGAATGGAGGTTCAGTCGTACGAATGAAGCTGATTCGTACGAATGGATGTTGATTCGTGCATATGGATGTTGAATCGTACGAATGAGTGTTGTGTGGTACGACTGAGTGCTTAGTCACACGAATGAGGGTTCAATAGTGCGAATGAAGATGATTCGCACGACTGAGAATTAATTCGCGCGAATGGAGTGTCCAGTCGTGCGTCTGGTCTTGTCGTGTGAATGGAATCATTGTGTGATTGATGATGTGTGTGTGTGTGTGAATTCCCCTTTCTGGAGGTCTTATGATGATAAGGTAACATCAATAAGAGCATCATAGCTTGACCACAAAGATTAAAGTCAACGCTATCAACAGGCACAAACTATTTCCATACAAAATAACCTAACCTTTTACAACTACCGACAATCCATTTGGGACTATTCTTAGTACTTGGACCTACATAAGGTCTGATATGTGTATGCCTGCTTGTGTGTGGGCTACCCACGACCGAACCGAAACTGCCTGAACCTATTAAACATCATCTTATGCTTTATGATTATTATTAATGCTTGTCTGTAACTGTCAATAGGTGTTTGACGGTTCATAGCATCTTACCCCTGGAATCTACCACCATTGGAACCTATCTTCTATACTGTGAGTTTCGTGGCCCCTTTTTACTCTTATAAAACCTTTTAAATATTTTCAACTTGGGGGAAAAGAATGCTCACCTACTTAACTTGTTTTCAAGCACCTTCCTTGGTGGAAGTGGCTGCTACTTCTATGAGTATCTTACTTTGTTTGTCTTGTTGATTGATGCCATATGAACTTGAACTACATGCTATGTTACCACTGTGTATGTCACTTAGTGGTATCATAATACTATGTGCGACTATTTGATATTATGTGTTGATTGACCCTACCTGTGAATGCTATTGTTGTTGGATGCCTCGGCTATGTGGGACTTCTGTGTGGGACTTCTGTGTGGACTTCTGTGTGGAACTTCTGTGTGGATCTTCTGTGTGGATCTTTCAGTAGAACCATTAATCCCGGTATTGGGACCTAAGGACTGGTTTGGTTGTAACCTATACGTATGCGCTGTGTGGATCTTGCTACGTCATGTGAAACTCATGGGACGCTTACTACTTGTTGGATGCTTCACTACTTGTTGGATAATACTACTTGTTTGGTGATACTATTTGGCTGTGTGGGACTTCTGTGTGGGACTTCTGTGGGGTTCTTCTGTGTGGATCTTTCAATATAACCATTAATCCCGGTAATGGGACCTAAGGATTGGTTTGGTTATAAACTATACGTATGCGCTGTGTGGATCTTGCTACGTCTTATTAAACTATTTACTTTTGGGAATGCTCTCTTTACAGCCATCAATTCCCGTGTGGAACCGATGATTAGGTTTGGCTGTAGTCACTTATAACTGGTAAAACCGCCTACGCATAAGTGAAGTTGCTGTAGTTTTTATTAAACCTACTTACTGTTTTCATCTTAACATCTTTTATTACTTAAAACCTAGAAGCTCACCAACAATTATGTTGACCGTTTTGAGCATCTCTTTTCAGGTGATCAAAGTAATTGAAGTTCTAGGAATGTTGCCCTTAGAGGAGACCCTAGGATGCATTTTGGAGAACTAATCCTTTTGATTAATTTTTGGAACATCTTGGTTGCTCAAACTTGTACATCGTACACTTGTTCCCGGGTTGTGGGAATGTACATTACAAGCTAATATCAATGTTTATGGGATCATCTTATGTTTATGTTTATGGCTATGCTGTCGTGAACATTGATTATACACGACACAAGTCTCCATTTGTGCCGGGTGTCGTCATGACACGCTATGTCATCAATTACATATATATTGCATCTCTATTGTTAACCATGTGTTATGACGATCCCGTCTAGCTCGCATCCCCGTGTTTCCGCTATCAGCGGGGGTGTGACAGTCATGTACCGCTTTTTTATGTGAATAAACATTCAGAGCAAGAAAGAGGAGTACGCAGGTTAGTGATAAACTACAAACCTTTAAATAATGTTTTAAAATGGATTAGGTATCATATACCTAACAAAAAAGATCTATTAGATAGATTAAATGATGCTATAATATTCTCAAAATTTGATTTAAAGTCTGGATATTGGCAATTCCAAATAGATGAAAAAGACAGATATAAAACTGCCTTTACAATACCATTTGGTCATTATGAATGGAATGTCATGCCATTTGGGCTAAAAAATGCTCCAAGTGAATTTCAAAAATAATGAATGATATTTTTATTCATTTTAGTAATTTTATAATTGTCTATATAGATGATATTTTAGTGTTCTCAAAAGATATTGAAACTAATTTCAAACATATAAAAACTTTTAAAGATATAATCATAAAAAATGGTTTAGTAATATGTAGGCCAAAGCAAATTAGCTTGAAGACTCAGAGGGAATCTCCCAGTCCATTCCAGGAAATATCTCAAAAAACTAAAATGAAAGGAGAAAATCAAATCTCTAAAAAAGAATTATTCACCATATATTTTCAAGAAATAAAAAAAGATTTGATGAAAAATTTCCAAGATAAGGATTAAGAAGATCTGGACGAGATGCTCGAAGATCTCAAAAAATCGGTATCCAAGGAAAATATGGGAAAGGAAAAATGTAAAAGATGACAAGTCTGCTGACATGATTAAAGTTCAATTATATGAGACATAATAATGTCTACTTTTGAAAATTTCAAAAGAAATAATTGAAGTCGAATTATTGTAATTTACTGTTCATGTTTTTTTTGTACCTTGAGACTCTCATTATAAAAGGAGCTCAAGTCTTTAGTTTTAGGTGTCTGATCTTACGATCAATCCTCTCTCTAAATCTCTCTTGTAAAAATACTCTAATAATAAAATTTCTGCTGGAGAACAGCTTTCAAGTAAAGAATCTTGGTGTCTCATAACAGAGGTAATATCTCTTACATACTTAATAATTATCTTTTTATTTTCTATGTTCATTAGCCTAATGGAAGGCTAAAAAAATCAAATCAATGTTGAACCCAACCGTAATAAGTTTATATTCCTATATGTAAATTAAAAAAAAAAAGAGTCTGGAAAGAAAAAATTCTTTAAATTATGTCTGGATGATTTTGGACTGGTTATATACTAAACAGGCAGATAATTAGCATAGTGGTCGAATTATGGCAGCCCGTTTTATTAAGCCGTTTGAAAGGCGTTCCAAAGGGCACAGGCATGTACTGATCTTATGCTAAGAAAAACTTACCAGTTGATGTATATGTAAAAATTAACCAAGGTCTGAAGATTCGGGCATGTTTAAGGATTTTTACTTTTAGATTCTAAGTTTTATAACTTAAATGTTTTATAAATACTTGTTTAATTTTGGGTTTTTATTTTAATTTCCCACAAGGTCCAGCCCTTGTGGTATCAGAGCCATGGTAAATAAACTTTATTATGGGGAAGTTCAACATTGATTTGTTTCAAACAAAATGAATATCATAGAAGATAAAGATACTGTTAAAAACAGTATTGAGGAAGAATATGATATTCCTCACAATTTAGAATTATTAAATAAATGGACAATTCCAAAAATAGATTATAAACAAGTTTATAAGCTTAGAACTTTTGAAAAAATTGATTTAAAACAAGTAGTTAAAACTACTGAGGAAACAATTGCTCTTAATAAAGAGGATATGATGATAAAACTTTTAAATAATAAAGAGTTAGCAAGATATAAAAAAGATAAATATAAATTTATCCATATTGGAGTAGTGCAAATTGCATTTAAGCCTTTAACTTTAGAGGGTTTACCAGAAAGCTTTATAGCAGCCTTAAGAGATGGTAGAAATCTAGATTATAAGCAATCCTTAATAGGGATAGTTCAATCTAGCCTATCACAGGGTCCAGTTTATTTTAATGTTTACCCGAATTTACAATTATCATTAACTGACGTTAATATAACTGATGCTTTAACATTAAATGTTAAGACTCATGGATATAATTATATTTCAGGGTCAGAAGTAATTTGTATATGCTATAGAATATATACTATAAACCGTTATTTACACTAAATCCTCAGTGTAAGATGGTAGATAAACCATTAAATAAACAATAATAATAGAAACTAATTTTGGAAAATCAAATATTACTACTAGAAGAAAAATAAAATGGGAAGAAATTGAATTTCCTAATAGTTGGATACTAAATAATTGTACTCCAAAACAACAATATATTGATAATAATCCAATTGATATTATTCAAACATCTGAAGGATTAGTTCAGATACAATTTGATAAGATTAGACCTAGAATATCTAGATCTATGTTCTCTAGATCATCAAATTTTCATATATCTCCATATCTATATATATATATATACATATTTACATACATATATACATACATACATACATACATACATACATACATACATACATACATACATACATACATACATACAGACATACTACATACATACATACATACATACATACATACATACATACATACATACATACATACATACATACATACATACATACATACATACATACATACATACATACATACATACATACATACATACATACATACATACATACATACATACATACATACATACATACATACATACATACATACATACATACATACATACATACGTACGTACATACATACCTACATACATACATACATACATACATACATACATACATACATACATACATACATACATACATACATACATACATATAAACCTGGCAATCTTAACCCATAGTAGTGAAAATGGGTTACTTTGGGTACAAAGTTTTCTTTTTTGGGTTAAAATGGGTCGAATCATCATAGGGAACGGGTCAGAATGGGCTGTTTAGAAATGTTGTAAGTTTAGAATGGGTTGAAATAGGTAAGAACAATTTCTTGAATGGGCAAGAACGGGTAATCATTTGTCTTGAAGAACAAGTGAAATGGTTGAATGTATAGAAAGAATCACAGCCTTCGACTTACCCCCGGTGTAGCTCGAAAATATTGACCACCGGTGCTGATCCACTGTCAATGGACCACCACCTACCAACCACAGAACCACCGCCACCTTCGTACCACCACTAACCAACATTGCCACCGCAACCCCCACCGAACAACACCACGCAAACCACCAGTGTCGACCGCTGCCGCAACCACCACCACCAACCAACGCCATAACAAACCACCAGCGCCAACCACTGCAATCGCAACCACCAGCGACACCACAACCCAACCACCAACACCAACTGATGCCGATCCAACCACCATCCATGGGGCATGCCTTCGATTTTGCTGAAAAATTTTACAAAAGTTCGATGGTGGTAGCCTTTATAACTTGTCCATCACCGAAGAAGAGGGTGTAATTGCACTGTTTCAAATTAAAATAACTGGTATTTATGTTTCTAAAATTGATTTTAATAGTGTGATACAGCTGCTTGTTTTATAACATAGGTTAGAGAAATAAAACTCAATTTGTACTGAATTTGTTTATGTTAATACCCTTTTATACAGTTAAACTATTAAGTCTTCTCCAAGTTAATTATATCACATGCGTTCGGAATCTTTAATCATCGTTCCAGACGTGGTGGTCACCGTCTTTCATCTCCAAATGATCGGATGATAATTTGTGATCATTGTAAATTTGTAATTGACTCTAAATAAAGGATTCTTGATATTTTCATCAATGATTATGTCGATTTTTATCAAATTTTTATTTATGAGTCTTTAACTTCACTAAATTTTAAATAAATTTTATCTGTAGTTTATATATTCTTATGGTGTTTGTTGATAACTTAAAAATTTTGTAATTTTTTATTATGACCCATCCCGACCCGACCCATTCTAACCCGAACCCATCTTGACCCGAACCCATTCTGATCCTTTGTGACACGAACCCGTTATGACCCGAACCCGCTTCAACCCAAACCCATCTTGACCAGATACCCAACCCGACCCGACCCGCCCATTTTGCCAGGTCTACATACATACATACATACATACATACATACATACATACATACATACATACATACATACATACATACATACATACATACATAGATACATACATACATACATACATACATACATACATACATACATACATACATACATACATACATACATACATACATACATACATACATACATACATACATACATACATACATACATACATACATACATACATACGTACGTACATACATACATACGTACATACATACATACGTACATACATACATACATACATACACACATACATACATACACACATACATACATACACACATACATACATACACATACACACATACATACATACACACATACATACATACATACACACATACATACATAGATACACACATACATACATACATACATACATACATACATGTCACACCCCAACCTAGACGGCGGAATCGTCGAAGTGTGAGGGTTAAGATTGTTCACAGCCACATAACGCTATCCTTAAATGAAAATAATATTATCATAAGTTTCAAATGTAATACATTCATAAGTCTCAAATATGAAACAGTTCCAAACAATACAAAACATAACATAGGCATTTTATTCATTTAGCTAGGTCCAAATCCTAGTTTATTGCAAGCTTCAAATGATGACTTCAAGCGTGGGCATTCCCTGAAACATGTTAAAAATAACGGGTCAACTATAAAGTTGGTGAGTTCCCAAGGGTTTCACATACATAATATACCATGGATTTCAAGTAGCAATTCATGTCATAGGTTATGAGTTAGCAAGTTTATAAGGCACATATAGTACAATCAAACCTCGACTAGATTATATGTTTATATGAGTGGCTAAGTGTACTTGGTTCCCTAGTGCACAAGCATACGGCTCCTAGGAGTCGGCAATACATCGACTTTAGCACCAAATAGGCTTGTCAGGCCCAAAGATCTAAGACGTCGCCAGGCTAGCAATAGTTAATGATTGTAAACAATATATGTAGATCATATAAGATTTACAATAACACAAATAACCATGACAAAATAAAAGTATGAATTGCATGTGCTTTTATAGGATTTAGACGTTTATAAGTGTATGTTAAATAATGTAACATGTTTCACCCCAAATGGTGTGAAATAATATAAAAAGGGGCAAGGAAACTCACTTGTCAAATAAGTATATAATGACGATTAATAAGAATAAAAGTAGGCGTCGTTCCAACGTGAATCGTTACAAGGCACCTAAATATGTAAATATATATTCACAAGGTTAAAGTCTTAATAATAAGCTTTAATGTTTTTAACGTGAACTAGGGTTTCAATTGGAATTGTGAGGTTCGTCGAGTAATTAAATTTATAAAGTAATTATTTGCGTTTCGATCCATTAGAAGAATTTAATATATGTGTTTTAGTATTTAAGAATGAATTTTAAGTATAAAAATTGATAAGGTTTAATATATATAAAACTTTATAATTATTTAAGATTAATTGGAATAACGTTTTGATTAATAACAAATTATTAATCTACCCTTTAGTTAGTATATTTTATAAGAGAATAATATTTTAGAATGATTTATGAAATTATAAAATATATAATTTCTACAAACTTTTATTATTTATTATTTGAGACAAATAATTATTCATTATTTGAAACAATAATAATTAATAACTAAAACATGAAAATAATCTAATTGTAATGTTTTGTTAAGATAAACAAATTTTAAAGTCTATTTTATAAGTTATTTAACTAGTTTTATTATTTGTTTTAATAAAATAAAATAAAATATTAATATATTTTAAGAAATAAATTTGCAGAAATTGGTTTGATGTATAGAAAAATATTGAGAGTTTATAAAACTGGTTTCAATAATTTTTGGAATTTTTATACAATTTTTAAGGGCCAAAAAGGCCTTTTAAAAAAAGAATGGGGGTTGCCGGGTTCGAACCCGGGACCTCCCGTGTATATTGTGCATGTATTTCCGGTGAACCAAAGGCCGTGGCCGCATTAGGCCTCGGTTTTTAATTGTTTTAAAGTCTAATCCCTTAAATCCCCCGAAACCCATGAACCCTAATCTGAAAACGAATCAATCGAGCCCTTAGTCGATGATTACAACCAAATTAACCATGGGGCTTTTGTTCCCCATGCTTAATCGAGCAGGTTCATGTATTTAATTTACCTGATCGAGTTCGAATCGCGGGTGAACGCCACGAAGAACAGTCGCGGCAGGGGAGTCAATCGAAGGAGACGGAATAAGCAATGAAAATCCAATTAATCCTGTGTGCAGCTTCTTATGGTGATGGGGAATGAAAGCCTTCAATCAAACTCGATTAAGGATGCTCGTAATGTGGGTTGGATTGAGTTGCAGGTCCGCGTAATGTGGAGGATTGGATTTGTGTGATTGGGTGTTTTCAGGTGAAATTGAGAGTTGTAGACGTTTAGTATTAATCATATGATTGTGTACGTTCGATTAATTAGATTATTATTGCCGTTTAATGCTCGAACGGCTAATGAGTTTAAGTGTGATCGGTTACTCGATTGTTGGAACCCATAACCGCTGTTAAACTCAATTAAAACTCATAAACGGTTTAAATCATGTTCACGAAGTTTTTAGAATGGTTTGATTTATTGATTTGGAGCGTTTGAGGGGGTATTGGCCCTCGCCGGAGCCGACCGGAGGTGACCGGACCCGGTCACCGGAAATACGGGATGGGCGGGGGGTTTGGGTTGAATTTTTGAGATTTTACACAAAGGGCCCCTTAACTTTGAGTTTCTATTATTTTATGCCAAAACTTTAATTTAAAGTTTATAAAATTACATTAAGGCCCCCTTAATCTTTAACTACTTAAAGTTTTAAACATTGTTAAGTTTAATAACTATATAATTTATTTTTATTATTATTATTATTATTATTATTATTATTATTATTATTATTATTATTATTATTATTATTATTGTTACTTTTATTAATATTAACATATATTTTTTTTTATTTAATATTTATATATTTTTAACTTAATGATAATAATGAATAAGCACAAACAACACATGAGTTTCAAAATTGACAATAATAACCCTTGTAAGAGTAAACGAAGTTAACTTTTAGTTAACAGAAATACGAGATGTTACAGTCTCCCTAACTTAAAAGAATTTCGTCCCGAAATTAAAAGAAAAATGTAACTATGCGAACAAAAACGGATACTTCTTCTTCATATGCTCCTCACGTTCCCAAGTGAACTCAGCTCCACGCTTATTCTCCCAACAAACCTTGACAATTGGGGTAGTGGTAGTTCTAGTCCTCTTCATAATGCGATCCATAACTTCCACGGGTTTCTCGACAAAGTGTAATGACTCGTCGATCTGGATGTCATCCAACGGGACATGCAGACCTTCGTCAGCCAGGCACTTCCTCAAATTCGAGACATGGAACACAGGATGAACTCCACTAAGGTCGGAAGGTAATTCCAGTTTGTAAGCCACTTTCCCAATCCTCTTCAGAATCTTGAAAGGTCCTACAAATCTTGGAGCCAGTTTACCCTTCTTTCCAAAGCGAACAACACCCTTCCACGGTGAAACCTTAAGAAGAACCATCTCCCCAACTTGGAATTCCAATGGCTTACGTCGCTTATCAGCATAGCTCTTTTGTCGACTTCTTGCCACTTCAAGGTTCTTTCGGATGATAGAAACTTTATCGGTCGTCTCTTGTATGAGTTCAGGACCAGTGATAAAGTTTTCACCAATGTCGGTCCAGCAGATCGGTGAACGACATTTACGACCATAAAGTGCTTCGAATGGTGCCATCTTGATACTCGAGTGGTAACTATTGTTATACGAAAATTCCGCGAGCGGTAAATGCGTATCCCAATCACCACCAAAGTCTAGGACACAAAGGCGTAGCAAATCCTCCAAGGTTTGAATGGTTCGCTCGGTTTGACCATCAGTTTGGGGGTGGTAAGCCGTGCTTAGATCCAATTGAGTACCCAAGAGTTCTTGCATAGACGACCAAAAGTGCGAAGTGAAACGAGCGTCTCGGTCGGATATGATGTGAAGAGGTACCCCATGACGACTTACAATTTCATCAACGTATATACGAGCCAACCTTGATGTCTTGTAAGTGTCACGTATGGGTATAAAATGTGCCGATTTGGTCAATCGGTCGACGATCACCCATATGCTATCATGTCCTCGAGAGGTTCGGGGTAGCTTGGTTATGAAGTCCATGGATATGTGTTCCCACTTCCACACAGGAATCTCGGGTTGCTCAAGTAATCCACTTGGACGTTGGTGTTCGGCTTTAACTTTCGTACACGTGAGGCACTTAGCTACATAAGTCGCTACATCTTTCTTCATTCCAGGCCACCAATAATGACCACGCAGATCCATGTACATCTTGTCGGAGCCAGGGTGAATAGAATAACGAGTTTGATGAGCTTCGTTCATGACAAGGGTACGAAGGTTATCACGATTTGGAACCCAAATTCGGTTTGCGAAATACATCAACCCATTAGGTTTCGTCTCCAGTTGAGTTAGAAGGTTATGCTCCAGTTCATCCTTCATTCTTCCTTCTTGTTGAACCCTTTGTTGAGCCTCCAAGATACTAGACTCGATGTCACTATCTATTCTCAAGTTTTGTAGCAGTACAGTAGCCTCGTTGACATCTAGTCGAATTTCAGTATCGAATCCTCTCAAGGTGTCAAACCATTGTCGTCGATCGCGAATTTCTTGGAACGAGGCCATCTTGCTATGAACCTTTCGACTTAGTGCATCGGCCACAACATTTGCCTTCCCAGGATGGTAACGAATGTCACAGTCATAATCACTAATCAACTCAACCCAACGACGTTGTCTCATATTGAGATCTTTTTGATTAAAAACGTGTTGAAGACTTTTGTGATCAGTGTAGACTATACATTGCGTACCATAAAGGTAATGTCTCCAAATCTTCAAGGCAAAAACAACAGCACCAAGCTCGAGATCATGTGTTGTGTAATTCACTTCATGAACCTTCAATTGTCTCGATGCATAAGCTATGACCTTTCCTCGTTGCATAAGAACACAACCAAGGCCTTGTTTTGATGCATCGCAATATACGGTGAAATCATCGTTTCCATCGGGCAGGGTCAAGATAGGAGCATTGCACAGTTTGTGCTTTAATACTTCAAAGGCTTCTTCTTGTTCGGGCCCCCACTCGAATGGTTTATTCTTTTGTGTCAGGGAAGTGAGAGGCTTCGCGATCCTTGAAAAGTTGGCGATGAATCGCCGGTAATAACCAGCAAGACCAAGGAAAGAACGAATCTCGGTTGGAGTCGTGGGAACACACCAATTCTTCACAGCTTCCACCTTTGCAGGGTCAACATGAATTCCTTGGCTATTCACCACGTGTCCTAGAAATTGAACTTCCTCGAGCCAGAAGTCACACTTCGAGAACTTCGCGTACAATTGTTCTTTCTTCAACAACTCAAGAACTTGTCGTAAATGCAGTTCATGCTCGGTGTTAGTCTTGGAGTAGATAAGTATGTCATCAATGAAGACGATCACAAACTTATCTAGATAAGGTTTGCATACTCGGTTCATAAGATCCATGAAGACAGCAGGAGCATTGGTTAAACCAAAAGGCATCACCATAAACTCATAGTGCCCATAACGAGTACGGAATGCGGTTTTAGGGATGTCATCATCATGGACTCGTAATTGATGATATCCAGAACGTAGATCAATCTTCGAGAATATAGCAGCTCCTTGAAGTTGATCAAACAAGTCATCGATGCGAGGAAGAGGATAGCGGTTCTTGATGGTAAGCTTGTTAAGCTCACGGTAGTCGATGCACATACGAAACGATCCATCTTTCTTCTTCACAAAGAGGACAGGTGCGCCCCAAGGCGAAGAACTAGGACGAATGAAACCCTTCTCGGTTAGCTCTTGAAGTTGACTAGAAAGTTCTTGCATTTCTGATGGTGCAAGTCGATACGGTGACTTAGCCACGGGGTTTGCTCCCGGTATTAGATCAATTTTAAACTCAACTTCACGCACGGGAGGTAACCCACTAAGGTCGTCGGGAAATACTTCCGGAAAGTCTCGGACAATCGGAACGTCCTTAAGTTCTTTCCCTTTGACTTTTGTGTTGACCACATAAGCCAAGAACGCCATATAGTTCTTACTTAAACACTTTCGGGCTTGAGTGCAAGACATGAGTTTAAGCCCTTTGGAAGATTTTTCGCCAAACACTTTTAGAGTATCGCCAGATGATAACGGTATACGGATGCACTTCTCGAAACAAACGATCTCGGCATGGTGTTTGGCTAACCAATCCATACCAATGATGACGTCGAAGCTCCCAAGTTTCATAGGGATAAGATCAATAAGAAAATCGTGGGTGTCAAGACTTAAGATGCAATCACGGATAACGACATCCACGGTGATCGGTTCTCCATCGGCAACTTCAACGGTGAGAGGTCTTTCTAGTTTCGTATGTGGCTTAGCAAGTACGGGTTCAAACTCTAATGAAACAAAACTCTTATCGGCTCCAGAGTCAAATAGAACGTATGCATAAGTGTTATTAATAAGGTACATACCTGTTCAAGGTTTAAGGCATTTAGCGATATAGGTAATGTATGAAAGAGACTTAGATCATAAATGTTAGGGTTGAATTTAGCATACCGTTCACCACATCGTTGTTTGCTTGTGATTGATTAGCATTGATGTTGAAAGCACGTCCCCGGGCTTGTGGAACATTACCCGCAAGACGAGGGCATTGTGGACGCATATGACCAGGATCTCCACAATTATAGCAAGCACGATTGGTGACAGTTGTGGCATTGTTAGGTGCATGACGACAAACCGCAACCAAGTGACCGTATTTGCCGCATAAGGTACAGATGCGGCACGGGGCGTTCCCCGGATGATGATACTTACAGGTGTTGCACATAGGTTGAAGGCCAGCATAAGCCCCAGCCACAGGCACTTGGGTCACAGGTGTAGCCGTGGGTACCAGTTGTCTTTGAGATGGTTTGGGTGCAGCCACAGCATAATTGCGTGTTGGCGTAAACTTGCGCTTCTTATTGTTGTTGTTGTGGTTATAAGATGGTTCAGCTTTGGTTTCCTTAATAGCTTCAGTAACCGCCCTTTCCACTTTCTTTGCACCCTTCACAGACATGGTGCCCGCTCGTATGTGATTCTCGGTGAGTTGAGCGGTAATAGTAATGGCTTCTTCCAAGGTTGTGGGTCGGCTACCCACCACGGAATCTTGGATTTGGGGTGGTACACCCTTGATGAATTTTTCAATGTTACGGGGTACAGTGTCGACCATGTGAGGCAACAGGATGCTCAGCTCGTGGTGCCTGGTTGAATAAGTTAGGTGATCACCACCGTCTTGTTTTAGATTCCAGAACTCCTCCTCAAGCTTTTGTATTTCACTCCTTGGGCAAAACTTGGCGATGGCAATGGTCTTGAACTCTTCCCAAGTGAGTGCTAAAATAGCATCAGCTCCTCGATTTCTTTTCTCGCTATTCCACCAGGTAAGTGCCCTTTGTTGTAGCATACTTGTGGCATAACGAACTTTGAGTGCCTCGGGACACTCACAGTTGACAAAAGTGTTCTCCATACCCTCGAACCACTCAAGAAGACCAGTGGCTCCTTCCTTGCCACTAAAACTAGTGGGCTTGCAAGAGCTAAAGTGCTTGAAAGTGCAGGTACGGGTGTTCCCTTGTTGATTGTTGTTATTCTCTCCATGAGCACCACTATTGTTCCCATTAGTGTTGTTGTTGCTATTAGCCATCAGGGTGCTATTAAGCTCAGCAACCATGGTTGGGAGTACAGCAGCCATTTGTCGGGCAATCATTGCTGCAAGCTTACGGTCGGAACTTCCACGCTTTCCATGATGACGAGACATGCTGGATATACAAAATGTGTTAGTTACGGGAGTGAGGATAACAAAGGATAGTAGTTTAGACAAAAATAAGCTAAGGGTTGTAAGGCATACGGAATGATTCCATTTTGGTAACGCATTACCATTTGGAAACGTTGACACGTCAAGGTGAATTGACCCATTTGCCTTAGAGATATGTGTATTTTGACCATAGTTTATCACTCATCCCAGAAATCCCCAGGTAGCGTAACGGGCCCCTCAACGAGATTTATACGAATACGCTTGCCTTAGCCCGAGGGCTTTTTGCCAGGAAATCCAGAATACAGGTGTCCATGTGTCACACAATATTTCTTAGGTTCATGAAATCAAAACCTTGATGAGATTTATATAGATTAGACATAACGCCTAAAGATCCAAGTCATAAGCATAAGTATACGATTCCACGTGTCGTCGAGAATAAGATTAAGAGATTTCATGTTCGGGGAGAGTCTAAGAGTCAAATGTAAGTTTTGGGAGACATGTAGAAATGTTTAGGCAATCCTATGCTAAGGCATCAAATTGCACATAAGGGACATAGCATTATGTAGCTTGCAAACAATATATAATTCCAAGAATAATAATATTATTCTATGAGGTTCATGCATAAACTATAGTCTAGGTCACCATTTCTAATAACCTAAATCCCTATAGTTATGGGCTCTGATACCAATCTGTCACACCCCAACCTAGACGGCGGAATCGTCGAAGTGTGAGGGTTAAGATTGTTCACAGCCACATAACGCTATCCTTAAATGAAAATAATATTATCATAAGTTTCAAATGTAATACATTCATAAGTCTCAAATATGAAACAGTTCCAAACAATACAAAACATAACATAGGCATTTTATTCATTTAGCTAGGTCCAAATCCTAGTTTATTGCAAGCTTCAGATGATGACTTCAAGCGTGGGCATTCCCTGAAACATGTTAAAATAACGGGTCAACTATAAAGTTGGTGAGTTCCCAAGGGTTTCACATACATAATATACCATGGATTTCAAGTAGCAATTCATGTCATAGGTTATGAGTTAGCAAGTTTATAAGGCACATATAGTACAATCAAACCTCGACTAGATTATATGTTTATATGAGTGGCTAAGTGTACTTGGTTCCCTAGTGCACAAGCATACGGCTCCTAGGAGTCGGCAATACATCGACTTTAGCACCAAATAGGCTTGTCAGGCCCAAAGATCTAAGACGTCGCCAGGCTAGCAATAGTTAATGATTGTAAACAATATATGTAGATCATATAAGACTTACAATAACACAAATAACCATGACAAAATAAAAGTATGAATTGCATGTGCTTTTATAGGATTTAGACGTTTATAAGTGTATGTTGAATAATGTAACATGTTTCACCCCAAATGGTGTGAAATAATATAAAAAGGGGCAAGGAAACTCACTTGTCAAATAAGTATATAATGACGATTAATAAGAATAAAAGTAGGCGTCGTTCCAACGTGAATCGTTACAAGGCACCTAAATATGTAAATATATATTCACAAGGTTAAAGTCTTAATAATAAGCTTTAATGTTTTTAACATGAACTAGGGTTTCAATTGGAATTGTGAGGTTCGTCGAGTAATTAAATTTATAAAGTAATTATTCGCGTTTCGATCCATTAGAAGAATTTAATATATGTGTTTTAGTATTTTAAGAATGAATTTTAAGTATAAAAATTGATAAGGTTTAATATATATAAAACTTTATAATTATTTAAGATTAATTGGAATAACGTTTTGATTAATAACAAATTATTAATCTACCCTTTAGTTAGTATATTTTATAAGAGAATAATATTTAGAATGATTTATGAAATTATAAAATATATAATTTCTACAAACTTTTAT
>CM044011.1:41702090-41737029 GCA_024085815.1 Flaveria linearis
AGGTTATTCCTGTATTTCCTGATGGATGGTTACGCACCACTCCATTTAGGACTCTGGTGAATGGTTTGTATGTCCGCCCATACTCCATTTCACATTGGTTCACGGGCTCGCTACCTGTGTTCCCTCTGTTCAGTTATTATATGATATGATTATTAGCTTGGGTTATGTTCCATCTGATATATATATATCTTATGCCATTTTATTTGTAGAAGACTACATAAGGCTCGGCAAGACAACTAACTCAGAAACTAAAGATGACAAGCGAAAGTTGCATTCACGCGACAACTGACTCCACGCGAGAAGGACTTCCACGTGAAAGGATTAGCCGCGCGACAAGCCTGTCGCGCGAGAACTGCCTGTTTAGTATAAATAGCTTAGTTTTCGTTTTGTAATTAAGCTTTTGATCATATTTCACTCCTGTACTTTGTGATTTCGCACAAGACCTGTAATAGGTTGTTTTTTGTTCAATACAATATCATTTGCGATCAATTCGATTCCTCTTTCAATCCAATCATGTTTACATTCCGCATTCACGTGATTGACTTCGTGGTTTGATTGTTTCTTGGGAGAATTCATGGTTTTACAATTGGTATCAGAGCATTAGGCTCTAGAACTACAATTTGAAGAAGTTTTTGATTGATTTCTACTCTTTTCTGGTGATATTCATCATTGGTTACGTGAGATTCAGCTATGGTGATGTTATGATGCTCAAATTTTGAGAATTTGGATTGATTTGGACTGATTTAGTGGACTTTAGTTGAATTTTAATCATAATTAAGCTTAAAATTGAACTAAATTCATTAAAATCGGACTAAAATGAGTATAATCTGACTTATTCAGTGAATTGGAGGTAATTTTCGCTTGAAAGCACTTGGAGAATTGACTGTGCACAAAATTGGAGTTTTCGCGTGCGAAAGTATCAGTTTTCGCACAGGCAGTTATATCACTTTTCACGCGATTTCACTTGAAGGGTAAAGTGAAATTTCGCTCGAATTAACATCTCGCACGAAATATTTGGGTCGCGCGAAAACTGTTTTCGCACGATAGCTTCTCTCGCACGAAAAGTCTGATTTTTGACTTTTTGATCAACATGTCTTCAACAACACCGAATCTAAAGCATCTTACTGCTTCTCTTCATCTTGATACTGAAATTGGTACTGGTAACAAGCCACCTAGACTTCTCAGCGAAGACGATTATGCTGATTGGGCTTACCGGTTTGAGAATCATGTTATTTCACGGAACCTAAGATGTGGAGGTCGATTCAGTATGGTCCGTATATTCCCATGTACAAGAATGACAAAGGGGAAATGGTCAAGAAACTAGAACATTTATGGGACGAAGATGACATGAAGTGGTTAGAGCTTGATGATAAAGCTTATGCTGCCATTACTATGGCGTTAACTACTGAAATTTCACGTAAGTTCAAAGAGTTCAGAGGTGCAAAGGTGTTATGGGATGCACTTGAAACTCAGATTATGGGCAATAAAGATATGTGGGAAAGCAAAAAGGATATGTTGAATCAAGAATTCAACATGTTTAATCATATTGTGGGTGAAGAGTTTGAAGTTTAGATTGCCAGGTTTGTTAGACTGGTAACTAAAATGAAGAGTGCTGGAATTACTCTGGAACCAATCACGGTGAACAAGAAGCTGCTGAACTCACTTCCATATAGTTGGAACAACAACTGTACACTGATCAAGAGAACCAAAGACTTGTATACTCTTCCGTTGACTGATCTCATTTCAACTATCAAGTCATATGATATGGACGATAAGCAGCGAGCTGCTAATCATCTAAGTTCTCTGGGTGCTGAAGGAACTGCTCTTTATGCTAAAATGGCTAGTAATCCTAATTACTATGTCAGTTATACCCAAATGTGTCAGCAACAACAAACTGGAAGTTCAGCATCTTCTTATATGCAACCTGTACTGAATCCTCAAATTCAAGTTCCAGCTGCTCAACACTATTCCCCCATCATCAATCAACAAATCCCTCAAACTCAAGCTCCTCAAAGTGGTCAACATGCTTATGTTGCTACCACAAATCCTTCAAAGCCGACAGTCCAGATTGCTGAGGAACATCTTGCCCTATTCACTACATTCATGTCAAGCTATGAAGCTTTCATGGCTGGTAGACTCACTGCTCCTAATGTCTTGGTTGATGATCTTCAACAAGTTAATCCTGATGATGTTGAGGAAAATGACATCAAGTATCAGATAGCCATGGTGGTATACAGGGCGAAGAACTTTGCTAGACGTACTGGGAGAAAGATGTTTGGGGTAAACAACTCTAGTAAAATTGGCTTTGACAAGTCCAACCTGAGATGTTACAATTGTGACAAACCAGGTCATTTTGCTAGAGAATGTACTGAACCCAAGAAGGGTTAAGCTGAAGGTTCAAAAAGAATGGTGACAGTTGAGATTGAATCAAAGAAAGACAAAGCAAGTTCTTCAGGTGATAACAAAGCGTTGGTTTCACAAACTAATGCTAAATATGACTGGTCAGATCAAATGGATGCTCTTGATCTGACATTGTCTACTGCATTCATTGCCAAGATTGTTACTGAACCTGAAGAAGAGGAGAATTTATTTGCTGAGTTTGTTTCTGATGATCTAATGGAAGGTTTGTTTGCTGAGAAAGAAGAGGAGAAGGTGGAAGTTGAAGAAGAGAAAGTGGAAGTTGCAGAAGAGAAGGAAGAAGTTGAAGAAAAGAAAGAAGAAGGTAACTGTGAAGAGAAAGCTAAGACGAAAAAACAGGATGAGCAGGTTGCTGAGAAAAGGACAGCAGTTGAAGAGTACACTGTTGAGCCTCCAGTCAGAAACCAATGTGAAGATCAAAAGACTGTTGAAGTTGCTCCAGTGGAAGAACAAGCTGCTGTCATGAAGGCCTTTATGGTTAAGAAGGGTGAAGAGACTGAAGGAGAAAGTTCTGAACAAAAGGTATATGATGGTTTATGCACAAATTCTTGTGTTGAGAAAGTTCAAAGGTATAGAGTTCATAATGAGAATTTGATAATGGAAGTTGAAAACTTCAATATCAAGCTCAAAACACAAATCAAATGAAAAGATTTTCAAAGAAAAACTTGAAGGTTTAAATAGTACAGTATAGAATTTATAATTAAATCTTCATGATAAAGAATGCACAAATAATGATTTGACAAATAGAAACAATGAACTCGCCTTAGAAATTAATAGACTCAACAGTGAATTAGCCTCGACTAAATTGACTGTTGAAAAATTTGAACTTTCATCAACTATGGTTGAAGGGATTATCAAGTCACAAATGACACAGAAGATAAAAGGAGGAAAATGCGGTGTTGGATTTTCAAACATTGCTCCTCCAATTAATCATGATTATTCATGTTTACCTTCATCTGATGTCATTTCTGAGTCTGATATGAGCTATGGGATAGGTTTTTCTCCATCCTTAGAATTAAAACCTTCAGTTAAAGTAAATCTTTCTGTTGATCCTATCATAATAACAAAACCTAAACAATCAATTGAAAATTTTTGTGCAGATCATGTGAAGGTAGACGGTTTGGTTGAAGAGTGGGAGAGTGACAGTGATTGTGAAACTGAAAGTGAAAGTTTGAAAAATAAGAATGTAAATGTTTTAAGATCTATTTGTAATCAAACTTTATCAAGAAATGAAGAGATAGTTGATTTGAATGAGACAAAATCAAATAGTAAAAGCAATTTGAATGAAAATCAAAGGGCAAATCAAAAGGCACAAATTGCAAAGGATTTTAAAAGTAGATTTGTTTCTAAAGGTTTAATTGAAAATGAAGAACATATTTTTAAAGAAACGAATTTTCGATTCTTTAAAAATAAACTTCATCATAATGCTAACCTTGTGAATCAAGATATTTGTAGCCCAGATTTGCAAGTGAATGATCTTTCTGCATTCAATCTGAAAATTCAAAAGCCTGGTCCTTCTCCAGCACCAATTCGTATATCAAAGCCTGGTCCTACTCCATCAAATTCTAAGACTGGTCCTATTCCAGCAACATCAGTTCCAAAAATCACAGCTGCTAAATCTCATATCAAAAGTGGTCATAATTCAACAATATCCTCGAATTTACAAAAGATGAACAAGCAATTATCAAATGAGACAAAGATTCGAGAGACTGTGCAGAATATTAAACCAAAAAGTCAATCTGACTTTGGTTTTTATGACAATTTTCATAATTGTCATCCACAGTTTGTTTTCCACACACAACAAAGGAAATGTTATCAGTGTGGAAACATAAATCATTTAGCAAAAAATTGTCCTTTTCGACAAAAATCACTAAGCAAACAATGATTTCATAATTCTATTGCTCACAATAGAAAATTGTTTTTCACTCGTGGAAAATTTGCAAAACAAATGAAATCAAAAGTTGATAGTGCTTATAATGTTGAAAAGCATAAGAGTTTGAAAAATGATTTAAAAGAAAGAATCAAGATGAACAATGTTAATGAAAAGACTAATGTGATAAATAAATATAACAATCTAAAAACTTTCTGTCTTAATGCAACACATAGTGTGCTCAAGTCATGTTTGACTTGGGTACCAAAAGCTAAGTAAGTTTGTTACTTATCCAGGAACAACCGCAAAAGACTATTGAAAGCATATGGCATGTAGACAGCGGTTGTTCAAGACACATGACTGGGAATTTATCTTTACTTCAAGATGTTCAGTCATATAATGGTGGAAGAGTGATTTTCGCAGGAGACAAAGGAGGACGTATAACTAAGCGTGGTACAGTTACTAATGGTGTCCTTAGCTTTGAAAATGTGAACTTTGTTGAGGAATTAAAACATAACCTGTTAAGTGTGTCTCAAATTTGTGACAAACAATATTCTACACACTTCACTAACAAAGAATGCTTAATCATAAAACCGGGTTTTGTTATTCCTAATGAATGGGTTTTGATGAGGACTCCGAGAGACAATGATACATATCTTCTTGATATGCATTGTTCAAATTTTTTTGGTAACTGCTTCTTGCTTATTGTCTAAAGCCTCGGAGAATGATTCCATGTTATGGCATCGTCAGTTAGGACATGTCAATCTTAAAATTATGAACAAATTGGTATGTGGAAATCATGTCATTGGTTTACCGGAAAAAGAATTTCAATTAATTGAACATTGTTTGTCATGTTCAAAGGGTAAACAACATAAACTTCCTCACAAACCAATTGCACACAACTCAATCGAATCAATCTTATAACTCTTGCACATGGATCTTTTTGGTCCAGTGAGTGTTTTAAGTTTAGGTAGAAGATCTTACTGTTTGGTTGTTACTGATGACTTTTCTAGATTTACTTGGGTGTTTTTCTTAGCATCTAAGGATGAGACTCCACACCTTTTAATCAAATTCATTAATTTGGTGGAGAATCAGACGGATAAAAAGGTAAAATGCATCCGAAGTGACAATGGGACAGAGTTTTGCAATCAAACGTTGAACGAGTTTTGTGAATCCAAGGGCATCGCTAGACAATTCAGTGCTGCAGGCACTCCACAACAGAATGGGTTGCAGAAAGAAGGAATAGAACATTGATTGAAGCTGCTAGAACAATGATATCTACTGCCAAATTACCTTTGTTCTTTTGGGCTGAAGCAGTAAATACTGCATGTTATGTTCAGAATCGTGTTTTAATCAATAAAAGATTAAATATGACTCCGTATGAAATATTTAATAAACACCAACCCAAAGTTAAATATTTTAAAGCCTTTGGTTGTTGTTGCACTTTGTTGCATACAACTGAATCAACTTCAAAATTTTCTGAAAAGGCTGATGAATGTTACTTTGTGGGATATGCTGCCAATAAGGTTGCATATCGAGTTTATAATAAAAGGACTAGACAGATAATTGAGACATTTAACATTGATTGGCACGAGCTTAACATAACTGATGCAGGTTCAGTTCCTTCATGGGTTTATGATTATGAATCTTTGTTCATAAATTTTAAAATTTCTAAACCTTCATCTGCAGATTCTAATTCTCAAGCAATATCTTTGGAGAACAAAATCATTGAGGAACTTCCATCCATCATATCTGATGATTCTGCAATTTCTTCATCATCCAAGGCTATTCCTACAGCTTCTGTGCAAGTATCTGAAAGTTCTGAGTTATCAGATATTCCTTCAGAACAAATTCCCAATCAGGAGCTGGAAGAATCATCAAGTTCACCATTATCTTCGTCTTCTTCAGAAACAATGGATACACCTATTGAAGTAATTCAAGTTCCTTTTGAAGAATCTCCAAATGTGTCTAATGCTACTGAAACTCTTATTTCAGATGACACACTTGAAGAAAATTTTATGTATCAATCTAGACAATCTGAAGAAGTTCTTGACAATGTTGAACACATTACTAATTTGGAAGATGGGATGATTGCAGATGATATTCCTTAATTAAGAATACACAAAACTCATCCAACTGAAGCAATCATTGGTCCATTGCATGAAGATGTAATTACCAGAAGTCGATCAGGAGCAATCAACACATGTCTTTATGCTTGCTTTCTATCACAAATAGTGCCCAAGAATGTGGAAATAGCACTCAAGGAAAACAGCTGGATAGAAGCAATGCAGGATGAGTTGATGCAATTTAAGAAGCTGAATGTTTAGCATCTTGTTGAACTTCCAAAGGATAAGCTTCCAATTGGAACAAAGTGGATATTCAGAAATAAGACGGATGAAAAAGGTGTTATAGTTCGTAACAAAGCACGTCTTGTGGTGCAGGGATTCTATCAAATTGAAGGATTGGATTATGAAGAAGTGTATGCTCCAGTTGCAAGACTTGAAGCAATACGCATATTCTTAGCCTTTGCTTCATACATGAATATCAAAGTTTATCAGATGGATGTTAAAACTGCATTTTTATACGGAGAAATGAAGGAAGAAACCTATGTTTGTCGGCCTCCAGGATTTGAAGACCCAGATCATCCTGATTATGTTTACAAGTTGGATAAGGCTTTATATGGTTTACATCAAGCACCTCGTGCTTGGTATGCAACTCTGACTGAACATTTGCTTGCAAATGGTTATTCACGAGGCGCAATTGATCAAACCTTATTCATTCGTAAATCAGGCGATGACATTATTCTGGTTCAAATCTATGTCGATGACATCATTTTTGGCTCAACAAATGATAGTATGTGCACGGAGTTTGAAGAAGTGATGAAGAAGAAACTTGAGATGAGTTCCCTTGGCGAAATTTCATTTTTCTTGGGTATTCAAGTTACTCAATCTGAGACTGGTATTCTCATCCATCAAGAAAAGTATGTTCAGACTATTCTTGAGAAATACAAGTTTCAAGATTCCAAAGTAGCTCCAACTCTAATGGCT
Organism: Flaveria linearis; assembly: GCA_024085815.1. NCBI lineage: Eukaryota > Viridiplantae > Streptophyta > Magnoliopsida > Asterales > Asteraceae > Flaveria > Flaveria linearis. The sequence goes on from CM044011.1 coordinate 41,709,426, forward strand.
TCTCGTCCTACTCTTACTCCAGATCCATTAGGAGAATCAGTTGATCAACATTTGTACAGATCGATGATTGGTTCCCTCATGTATCTCGCTGCAAGCAGGCCGGATATCATGTTCCCTGTTTGTCAGTGTGCCCGCTATCAGAGTGATCCAAAGGAATCACACATGAAAGCTGTCAAGCGGATTTTCAAGTATCTCAAGGGTCAAACCAAACTTGGTCTTTGGTATCCTCGAAATTCCGATTTCAATTTATTTGCTTATACTGACAGTGATTATGGTGGTTGTAATTTAGACAAGAAATCGACCACAGGTGGATGTCAATTCCTGGGCAATCGACTCATTTCTTGGCAGTGTAAAAAGCAGAACACTGTATCCACATCCACTGCCGAAGCTGAATATGTGGCTGCATCGAGCTGTTGTTCCTAGCTTGTCTGGATTCAACAACAACTTCTCGATTATGGTCTCAATATCTATGACACACCCATTTGGTGTGACAATACGACAGTTCTGAACATAGTTAAAAATCCCATTCAACACTCGAAAACTAAACACATTGACATCCGCATCCATTTTATCCGTGATTGTTTTGATCGAAAACTTATTCATTTAAAACAAGTGCCATCAATCGAAAACATTGCTGATTTATTTACCAAGGCATTTGATCATTCTCGATTTGATTTCCTTGTGCAATCATTGGGAATGATTAACTTTGGATAAGATTGGTTTAATGAATCTTCACAAAAAGATTTTTCATTTTTTAATAACAAATAAAATTGTAATTGTTTTGTTTTCTTTAAAAAGACAATCACAATTTTAGGGGAGAAAATTAGAAAACAAGTTGTGAAAAATATTTTTGGTTTTAGGGGGAGTTAAGATCAAAGGATTGAAAAATAACAAGAAAAAGAAAAAGAAAAGAAATTTTCATACTGAAATGAGAAATGATATTACAAAGTTCTAAATGAGTCTAAGTACTTTCAAAGGCTTAAATACGAATAGACTTGGATTATGATTGATATGTCGATAGGCTTTGCTTTCAGAAACGAAAAGATCATAATTGAGTGATTACAAATTGAATTAAAGAGATATGATTTAGTGGGGAACATATCAGGATTATGTGACAATGTCTACAATGTTCTAACACAGACTGAGAGCTATAATCTTGTCATACTCAAGCCTGCATTTGTTTGATTCAGTGATTATCATAACTATATATATATATATATATATATATAAAGAGAAAATACAAAAAGACAAAAAGAAATAAAAAAAGGGGGACAAAGAGAAAATTAGTTGAGCAAATAATTGAGCAAAAAGTTGCCAAAAGGCCATATAGGATATAAGATGCCAAGAAGCACAAATCAAAAGATATGTCTAAAGACATACATACTAAATGGTATATATTTTCTATTTTGAGAATATTTTCTGACCATGGAAGGCAAAATCAAAAGATTGGGCATGTAAGTCCGGATGGCTTGTAAGTCCTAAACATCTTGCGAGGGCAGACGTAAGTCCGGATGGCTGTCAGTAAGTCCTTAAACTTGTTAATATTCCGTGTTAAGAGATATTTCTCAAGCTAGTTATGCTCAAATAGTTATATTTTAGGAATAAATAAATGGTATCACTGATCAACAATGCATGGTTTAAGTCAATTTGGGGTGACTTGAAATCTCAACAGTGTCTTGAAGGATAATAATTATTTTACAGAAGTTCTGATCGTGGGATCCACTGACTTATATTAAATAAACACAAAACATGATATATATCACTCATTATGTTTCTGAGTAAAATCTGAAGTATAAGTTTAAAAGGACAAAAGATATTGACAATCAACTTAACCAGTTGTTTTAAATAAAGCCGGACAGAGTCTTAACTTGAAAAAGAACTATATGATCTCATTATGAAAATTCTTACAAAACAAACAAATCCGATCTTAATTCTTTAATTGTTTTCATTATTTTGTTATTTTGTGTATAGTGCTTTTTATTCTAGTTCTGTGTTGTTTCATTTTTTAAGACAAATAAATAACAGATAAATTTTTGAAAATTGAAGATTCATTAAATTAATTGGTCACTTGGTAAATAAAACATTTTGTTGACATAAATAATTGAGAATAAAAAGTTAATAAATTTGGAAATTTGAAAAATTTTCAAAGTGTAAACAAAACTCACGCGAATGGGGGTGTCACACGAAAAATAGTGGTATGCGAAAGGATTTCTCGCATACATAATTTGACTTTTAAATATCATTGGTCAAGGCGAAAAGGCATTTTTCGCTTCATCTCATATCCGAAAACCCCTTTCACTTATACTCAAAAGCTCAAAACCTGTGATCTATTCGTTCATATCTTCTATTCTGAAACTCATTTTTGATCACATTACATCCATATTGTGATTTTAAAGGTATATCTTGATCATTATGGTTACTAAAGAGACGAATTTAAAAAGGAACTTTAACAACTTGAACTAAAATCTCAGAAATGGACTTAAATGTTGAAATTGAAAGATTAAATGGACATATTGTACCTAGGCGACAGTTGTAGAATAGGTTTCATGGATTAAAATCATTTTTTGGACAGTCAATTTGAAGTTTGGGTTACGCGAATCGCACAAGGAAACTGAACAGTTGCGAAAAGGAGTTTTCGCGTGAGAAAGCGTTTCGCATGAAAACAGTTCTCGCGTGATTCTTGTTTTCGCATAGTGTTTGAATTTAACTTGTACTTTGACTTTCGCATGAAACTCATTCTCGCTTGAAATTTGATTCTCGCTTGAAATTTGATTCTCGCATGAAATGAGATTTTCGCTCGAAAAGAATTTTTGCATGATATTAGTTTTCACACACTAGAAATTAGTTACTGAAAATTTTCTAAGTGTGGAATTTGTTTCATTTTCGCACAACTGAAACTCAAAATTGCTAACATTTTCTAAATGTTGAAAATTTCTTTTACACACGATTGAAACACTTACTTGCTGAAAATTTTCTAAGTGTTAACTGTGTTATATTCACAAGAAAGAAAATTCAAATGATGAAAATTTTCTAAGTGTTCAAATTTCATTATGCATAATTAAGTTAATTCAAAGTGTTCTAATCATGATTGTTTGTGATAATGCAGATGGCACAGATGATTTTTAATAAAAATCGTAACTGTGTAGCATACTTAGACGATGTTCCTGAAGGAAAGGAACTGTTTACATCCATGATAGAAGGTCTGAAGAATTCTCGTATAGTTTATGCCATATCTGCTGATCCAGCTATATATTCTGAGTTGATAGATTCTTTCTGGAGCACTGCTGCTCTAGAAAAAGATCAAGCTGGAAATCAAATTATCACCGCTACTATCAAGGATAAAAGAGTGACAGTTTCCCAATCTATACTGAACAGAGTTCTTCTTTTTGATGACCAAGAGGGTGCACCAACACGATTGGATGATGATGTAGTGATTGACTGTCTGACTCGAATGGGATACGAGTACAGATATCCCAGTCTGGAAAAGAAATGGCTACCACCATATTGGAAGTATCTTTTTCATGTGGTGATTCACTGTTTGAGTAATCTTAAGGCTGGGATGGATAGTTTGAGTGCTGTTTTCGGATCCTTATTAGTATCACTGGTGGATGATCTTCCATTCAGTATTTCTAGAGTAATCTTCCAAGAGATGGTGAAAAATACCACAGCTAATCTGGGAAGGAAGTTCATTATATATCCCCGATTTATCCAGCTGGTGATTAACGATGCATATCCTGAGCTTGCCACTCAGAGGTCTCCTAAATACGTTGTACAGACTATCAAGAAGGAGATTTTTACTCATCTCACTGGAGCAAGAGGTAACGAATGCTCTGGTGAAAGTTTTGCTAAGATTGGAAAATTTTCTGAGATAGAGGAAGATGTTGGTGAGTTGGGAGGAGGTGCTCAAACTGATGAAGCACAGACTGGCACGTCTGCATCTGGTGCTAGAGATTACTTAGACGAGGAGATTGAAAAGTTATTTGAGGATGAGCCTGTGAATGAAGAAAGAATGAAAGGAATTGTTCATTCTGCTTCCAGTTCAGAGACCGCGAGTGATCAGATAGGGAATGTTCCCTATGTGATTCAAACTGATAGAACACCTTCCACTCCAACCTCATCAAGACAAAATGTTGAAGATAGGGATACGGATTATGTCCCGGAGGAGTCTCCCAGCACATCGATGAGGCGAAAACGTATGGCTAAGAGGAGAGACTTTCCAGCAAGGAAAAGAGGTCGTGGTGGTATTCCCAGAGACCAAGAACACATGTGGTTATTACTGAGACTGAGCAAGAGCAGACTGCTGATGTGACTACTTCTGCTCATGAGATAGAAACAGTTCCCGTTTCTGAATCAGCAAATATTACTGAATCTGGTTTCACTACTCCTCCTAGCAAAGAAAATTTGGAGTTTGATGTTGATACGTTTTTGAATACTCCTCTAGATTTTCAAAGGAGAGAAGAATCAACCAGTACTCCTCGTTCGATAACTTTAGAAGAAAGAGTAAAGAACTTGGAGAAAGAAAGCTTTGAGAATGTTAAGTTGATTGCTGAATTGGAGAAAGATAACGAAGAAAAGACAAAGATGATTAACATGATTCATCTTGATTCAGCAATAAAAGATACAAGGATAGTCTCTCTGGAACAACAGGTGAAAAGTATGTTTGATTATACTTTAGGGTTGGAGAGACAGCTAAATGAGCTTAGAGAGTTTATATCTCAGACTTATTTCCATCAACCACCAGTTATCAGGTCTACTACGGTGGTTGGTGAGACGAGCAGGCGTTCTCCTAGCCCATCTCCTGCTGAAAATGTTCAAGAAAGAGAAACAGTCAACGAAGCTCAAACTACTGAAGAACAGCCAAGTGTTAGTACTGCTGAAGATGTTCCTATTTCATCTGAAGTACCTATCACTGAGGCCTTTACATCTACAGCTTTCGTTGAACCAGAACATATGATGCCTCTACCTGTAGTTAATGAAGAAGATGATGAGGATTTGATTGATTATGATGATTCAGAAGATGAAGATGATAATGATGATGAGGATGATGATAATAATGATGATGATAATGGTGGAGATAATGATGGACAGGATGGAGGAGATGATGATGGTAATAATAATGATGATGATGGAGGTGATGCTGAAGGATTATCTTCGATTCCAATTGGCGATACTAGTACTGATAATGTCACTCGACCAAGTGCTAGTGATCCGGAAGAATATGATCCACTCGATCCTGAAACTGAGAATTTGTATGAAAAGGAACTATATTCATTTCAACAATCTTCATCAGGTGTTGTAGAAGAAGAATTTGATTTGTTTGATGATTTGGATGATCAAAATGAATATACGGATATATTTAGGAACAACCTTCAGGAGTTATTCAAAGATATTAATCTTGAAGAAGGAGAAATCCCAACTGAGACTGTGAGTGGTTCAACTCCTACTGTTTCAACCAAGAAAGATCATATTGGCCAAATTGCATTATACACTAGAGGAGGTTTAATGTTCAAAGCACCACCACCACCTACTGAAGCTCATTTTCTGTTTATTTCAAAGCCAAAACAGAAGTATGGTGAAATGTCTCATGTTATTAGTTGGGGTTATGATGGCGAGAAAAGGTTGTATGTGATAAAAAGAAAGAATGGAGAAATTGATTATCTGAAAAGCACACAAGACTTCCATACTTTACGTGCTGCTGATCTATACTCCATGGGCAAAGCTCCATTCTTTAATGAAAGCAATTACAGCGAAGCAGAACTGATGAGATCTATGATAAGAAGGGAGATGAGAACAAATTTCAAGGACTTCAAAACTGCCAAATCAAAGGTGATTGATGACTCTACAAGAATAGATGAAAAGACTAAAGCTCCGATGAAAATAAGAGTCTATCAACATCCAAAATTCATCAGAAAAGTCCCTGTTCATGCCCCTGTTCCTCCAAATTCTTTAAAGCAATTAATTTCTTGGAGATGTGAAAAGGATTCAGGTCATGCTGTGATAAGATGTACTGACAGATCATTTAGAATCATTGATCCAGCTGACTTAATGAAATTTGGCAAAGACGACTTGATCAAGCTACTACACTGTCCCATTTCAGCTGATGAGTCTGTTTATTTCTTATCTTGCCAATATGTCTGGATGACAGATCGAATCCTTCGAAATAAATGGTACGCTTATTCTGGTAATTACAAGAGAGCAAATGTTGATTTTGACTGAAGATGTTTCACCGAGCTTAGGGGGAGATTGTAGAAGACTACATAAGGCTTGGCAAAACAACTAACTCGGAAACTAAAGATGACAAGCGAAAGCTGCATTCACGCGACAACTGACTCCACACGAGAAGGACTTCCACACGAAAGGATTAGCCGCGCGACAAGCCTGTCGCGCGAGAACTGCCTGTTTAGTATAAATAGCTTAGTTTTCATTTTGTAATTAAGCTTTTGATCATATTTCACTCCTGTACTTTGTGATTTCGCACAAGACCTGTAATAGGTTGTTTTTTGTTCAATACAATATCATTTGTGATCAATTCGATTCTTCTGTCAATCCAATCATGTTTACATTCCGCATTCACATGATTGAGTTCGTGGTTTGATTGTTTCTTGGGAGAATTCATGGTTTTACAATATTATCTGATTATCATCATGTCTGTTTATTTTTGTTATCTGCTATTCCGTTCACTGAGCGTTATGCTCAGGCGTGCTTTTGTTTTCATGCACGTCAGGTCAGCAAGGTCATCCGGGAGGGGAGTGAAGAGTGGAAAATCTGGGTAAAGAAGACTGATATTTATCTATTTAAATTGTTGTAATCGGCTCTTCTATTGGGTTTTAGACTACTGTTCTATTAGGTTTTAGAATTTGGACTTGTAATCGTTATTAATAATGGGATTGTGTTTTGGATTTTGATTACTGTGATAGTGACACGTCAGCCTTGTCGGGTTGGGGTGTTACAGTTGTGGTATCAAAGCAAAGGTTCTTTCCTGTAGAAACTTAAAATTTTTAAACTAAATCTGTGAGGTAATGGGTAGACATGGGTTTAGGTTCTAATCTTCCGCTTAATTTACACCTTCCTGCTTACACGCATACCTATGTTTTCAGTTATCATGGCCCCAAATAGACGCACGAACGACCGAAATGTTGGGAATAACTCTTCGTCTGATACTCCTCTTGAAACTCTCATTTCTAATGCCGTAAACGCTGCTATTTCTGGAATACTCCCTAATCCGATGACTCAGACTGCTCAAACAGTCATCCAGCAGATACAACAGGTGAATTTGGGTGGAAATAACACGGATCAGCATCTGAGGGAAATAACAATGGACCACCACCTGGTGGAAACAACACAGGACCTCCACCCGGTGGAAATAACTCAGAGTGTAACACCCGAAAGTTTGACCTTTTGATAGGTTGTGCACTGAGCCTCAGTCGCCTGGGATTTATGCGACTGGAGGTTCAACCGCATGCTATTCGGCCGATTGAAGCTCAACCGTACGATTGGAGTTCAACCGCCCGAATGAAGGAGGAACCGCATGGAACACATGCGACTGGGGTCCAATCGCATGGTGTTCATGCGACTGAAGGTCCAGTCGCCCCTGGACCAGATGCGACTGAGCTGTGGGTATAAAAGAGGAGCAACTCCATTCTCCTCCCCAACACTTGCATATTTCAGTCGGGGAAGAGAGCAGAGAGCGAACGAGAGCAGAGAAGAAAGAGGGAAAGTGCTGACCAAGCTCCGGATTTGTCGTGAAGCTAGTCAAATCGAAGCTCATCAACTCCTACCTGTTATTGTGAGTTCTAGAACCCCTCTTTTACATGTTTTCTAACGATTTTGGGGCTGGAATCACATAGAAACCCTATTTTTGAAATAGTGTAAGTTTGACCCATTTGGGTGAATCTTGAGTAATGTGTTTATAGTAAAAATTAGGACTTGTATATGCTAGTATGATATCCTAGTATGAATCCCTGAGGCTTGGGAGGGTCGATTTGGGCTGAAAACGGGTTTATGATGAGTTTGGGTGCGTTGGTTCGCGGCTGCTGTTCATGAAGAACTCCAGTCCCTGCCCAGTTAGGGTTATGCGACTGAAGGGCCATTCGGCCGAATGAGGATTAGCTGATGTCCAATCGCACGATTGAGGCTCAGACGCACGATTGAGCCTCAGTCGCACGATGGGCTATGCGATTGGGGGTTTCGGTCGCATAGGTCCAATCGCAGAGTAGTTCAGTCGTACGGTTAAGAGTTAGTCTCATATAACCCTGTCACATAGTGTCTAGTCGTACGGAAGGAAGTCCAGTCGCCCGATTGTATGCCCATTCGCATGACAGCCCAATCGCACGGTCCAGTCGCATGGAGGACATACGACTGAGATAGGTTCAGTCGCCCGTATAGGGCTGATGTGAATGTATAGAGAAGTGTATGTATGTTAAGTATGATGTGGCCATGATAGATGATAAATACTGTTGATTTGTAAATACGTATTTTCCTTATGTAAATGAATGTTATCTTTTAATAACTTTACGTGAATGAATGAAAGAATGAAAAGAATGTATTAAGAACGTAAAGTGAAAGATAAGTAAAGAAGGAACATGATGAACGAATGCATGCATTAACGAATGAATGAATGTAAGTAAGACTTGCAAGCAAATGAAAGGAGGTGCACACCCTGGCAGGTGTTAGCTCAACGGTGTGCGGGTTAGCTACCCCGAAGGATGCACATCGGGGTCAGTCTTTGTGATTGACCAAGAAGTATGTATGGGATCCTTGCTGCTTACCCTAGGTGACTGGATCAGCATTAGTGCACAACGTTCGTGATTGATCATCACAGGTCCAGCACCCGCATTTGTGCACAACGTTCGGGGTATAGCATATGGCATTGATCCAGTAAAGTGAAAAGATAAGTGGTGCATGTACCTACCCCAGGTGACTGGATCAGCATGTGTGCACAACGTTCGTGGTTGATTACCACAGGTCCAGCACCAGCAGTATGTATGATGTAAGGGGGTATTGTACATGTCACCGAATGTAAAGATTGTTCGAACAAACGTAACGAATGTGTGAATGAATGAAATAAACGTTCGAACGGAAGTAATGAAAGAATGTAAAGTATGTATGTATGAAAGTGAACGAGAAAGATGACTAGTACACGATTGAATGATTAATGAACGAATGATGAAGATAATAATAATATTATCTACGTGTACGTATGATGTGTGAGCACATGTATGTAAGAACAGTTATAAAGAATGAAAGTATGTTTTATTATAAAACTAGAACTCACTCAGCAACGCTGACTTTTTATGTGTTTCCAGTTGGCAGGTAGTGTTGCTGAGGATGGCACGAGGCGGCTACTCAGCTCTTTTGGAATGGCATTCTCCATTTGATAATGCTGCAACGTCATGTGTTGCGGGCCCATAACGCACGCAACATATCACGTTGCCTATCATTATGAGATTTCTTGAGAATTCCCATAAGCGGGATTACTTAAGAAATCTTCTTTATATATTTTTGAACTTAATATCTTCTTTATGAAGAAAAATATATTTTCTTTTTATTATTTTCTTTCTATAAAGGTCGTTGTATGACCCTATGATTGCTGAGGATTCGAATGAACGAGATTATCCTCGGTTTCCTATGCATCAGCAGCAATCATAGTATAGATAGGCCATGTAAGGAAAGCTTGTATTTTGTAACCAAGACAATGATGTAATGACTTTTAATGAATGAGAATGTATATTTTATCAATTCCGCTGCGTTATTTTACGATTATATACATTATGTAAGTTTTACGTGCGATGAACCACCAACTGTGAGGCGCCCGGGACCGGGGCCTTACACAGAGCCACCTTCTGGCGGGAACAACAAGGGATCACCTCCTCGTGGAAATGCAACACCACCTGTGGCAGAGATTCATGTTTGGCTTGAGCACTTTATAAAGCAAAGACCAAGATCTTTTAGTGATGCTGCTACACCGATGGATGCTCGGAACTGGATAGCCCATGTGGAAAAGATTTTCGAGGTGATAGGATTCGGTGATGTATTTAAAACTAGGTTGGCTTCTTACAAACTGGAGGATGACGCTCTAGTTTGGTGGGAAGGGGTCAAACTTGCGCATGGTGGAGAGAGTTATGCTGCTGACCTTCCTTAGGCCGACTTCCGCACTATATTCTTCCAAAAGTATTTCTCTGAAGTGGAACGAAGTGAGTATGCATGGGAATATGCATCTATTGGGCAACGTGATGATGAACCTTGGCAAGAATTCATGGCAAGATTCTGTAGGCTGGCTAGTTTTCTTGGGGAAGCTGTAGGTAGCCCAGTGGTCCAAGCAGAAAAGTTGAAATAGGCTGTTCATGAGAGAACTCGGAGATGGATAGTGACTCAAAAGTTTAACAATATCAATGAAGTAGCCGATGCTGTGAAAACACTTGACATGGAAAACAAGAAGAGGTTGGCTAAAGCTGAGGAGAGCCGTAAGAGAAATCGTTAAGGAACCATACCGCACCGTCTGGGCTATCTTCGAACGACAATCACAATACAGGTGATTGAAAAGCAAAGTTCAACAAAAATAGTAACCGCCAAGGTAATCAATGGAAACAAAAACAGCAGAATCCTAAACCTGTCGAGAACCAAGGTCTAGAGCAAGACCCGGCATGCACTACATGTGGGAAACGTCATTTTGGTATTTGTCGTCGAGCTTCAGGAGCCTGTTTCAGATGTGGAAAGACCGGCCATTTACTGAAAGACTGTCCATATCCTGATAATAAAGGAAAGGCTGGAAATAATGCTAAACAACCTACTAATGGCGGATGAGTGTTTGCATTGAATGCAAAGGATGCAGAAAACACACCAGGTATGACTCTTGATACTTCACACACATGTGAACCTGTCGTATCTGAATAACCTAAGATTCTTACAATTCAAATTGTGCTTGTTATCTACTTACTAAGTGTATCATGGCATCATAAATTCTTTAGGTACTGTTTCTGGTATTCTCATGTTAGGCACTGTTTCTGGTACTCTCATGTTAGGCACTCGTGATGTTCAAGTCTTATTTGATACCAGAGCAACACACTCCATAGTTTCTCAATCTTTTCTTAAACATCTAGCAATGAGCCTAACATTGTTAGAAAATACTTTGAATATTATGACTCCTATGGGAAACTCTATTACAATCTCTTATGTGTATGAGAATTGTCTGATCCGAGTTGAATCGCTCATTCATACAGCGGATCTGTTGCCCATGCAAATGGAAGATTTTGATGTTATCTTGGGAATGGACTGGTTAACTCGGCATAATGTCACAATTGAGTGTCAGACTCGTAATGTTTGGAGATCCTCATAATCCTAAACTCATTTATCAGGGGACTAAACCTCGAAAAACTCTTCAAATAATTTCAGCACTTAAGGCTCGCAAATCCCTACTGCACGGCTGTGCAGGATTCCTTGCTTCAGTTAAAATTTTATCTTCTGAGGAGCCTAATATTTTTGATTACCCGATTGTTTGTGACTTTCCTGATGTCTTTCCTAAGGAGTTACCTGGACTTCCACCAGACCACGAGGTGGAATTCACTATTGATCTTATTCCTGGTGCTGAGCCGATTACCAAGGCACCATACCGTATGGCACCACTTGAACTCAAGGAACTGAAGGAGAAATTATAGGAATTGTTAGATCTTGGATTTATTAGACCAAGTGTCTCGCCTTGGGGCACACCGGTTTTATTTGTAAAGAAGAAAGATGGAACTATGAGGCTTTGCATTGACTACCGAGAATTAAATAAGATCACTATTCAAAATCATTACCCTCTACCTCGTATCGATGACTTATTTGACCAGCTTCAGGGCACGAAGTGTTTCTCAAAAATTGATTTGAGGTCTGGGCATCATCAGTTGAAGATTAAAGATTCTGACGTCCCGAAATCAGCTTTTCGTACGCGATATGGTCACTATGAATTCTTAGTTATGCCGTTTGGGTTAACTAACGCCCCGGCTGTTTTCATGGACCTAATGAACCGAGTGTTCCATGACTATTTGGATAAGTTTGTCATTGTTTTTATTGATGACATTCTGATATATTCTAAGAGTAAGGAAGAACATGAAGACCATCTTCGTATCATGCTTGAAACTTTACGTAAAAAGAAGCTTTACGCTAAGTTTTCAAAGTGTGAATTTTGGTTGAGTCAAGTAGCCTTTCTGGGTCATGTGGTCTCTGCAGATGGTATTATGGTAGATCCAGCAAAGATAGAGGCAATCACTAAATGGCCAAGACCAACTTCAGCCACAGAAGTCCGGAGTTTTCTTGGTCTTGCTGGTTACTATCGTAGATTTGTCGAAGGGTTCTCTGTTATTTCTTTACCACTTACGCAACTTCTAAGGAAAGGGGTTAAGTACACTTGGAATGATGAGCGGGAGAAAAGTTTCGAAGAGCTTAAGAAGAGATTGGTGTCTGCCCCGATTCTTACACTTCCATCGGGTACGGGTGGATACCAGATTTACAGTGATGCATCAAAGAAAGGGCTTGGATGTGTGTTGATGCAACACGGAAAGGTCATTACTTATGCTTCACGACAGTTGAAACCTTATGAGGTTAATTACCCTACGCATGACCTTGAGCTTGCTGCTGTCATCTTCGCGTTAAAGATCTGGCGTCACTATCTGTATGGAGAGACTTGTGATATCTTTACCGATCATAAGAGTTTGAAGTATATCTTCACTCAAAAGGAATTAAACATGAGACAAAGGAGATGGTTACAACTGTTGAAAGATTATGACGCCAACATTCAGTATCATCCGGGAAAGGCTAATGTGGTAGCTGATGCTCTTAGCCGTAAGAGTTCGGGGATGGTAGCCTCGCTCCAGTTGCAGCCTCAGATTATTACTGATCTTGATAGACTTGGTATTGGTCTACAAATTGGTAAGAATGATGGATATCTCGCCAGACTTCAGATTGAGCCAGACCTAGTATCTCGAATTAAGGATGCACAGAAAGACGATGGTGAACTTTGGGCAATTGTACAAAATTTGGATGATGGCAAACAGTCATAATTTAGAGTAAATGAGCATGGAGTAATCTGGTGTGGTAAACATTTATGTTTTCCTAATGATTCTTCTCTTCGAGAATCGTTATTAGCTGAGGCACGTAGCTCTCCATTCTCTAATCATCCTGGATCTACTAAAATGTATCGGGATCTTCGTCAGAACTTTTGGTGGAATGGAATGAAAGAAGATGTGGTTAAGTATGTTAGCCGTTGTCTTACTTGTCAGCAGGTCCAGATTGAGCATGAGAGAGCTAGTGGTTTGCTTCAACCACTACCTATTCCTGTATGGAAATGGGATGATATTTCCATGGATTTTGTGACAGGGTTGCCAAGAACATTAAAGAAGAATGATGCAATATGGGTTGTAGTCGACAGATTGTCAAAGTCGGCTCATTTTCTTCCAATTCAACAATGATTTTCGGTTAGCAAACTATCTGAAGTGTTTACACGAGAGATTATCAGACTTCATGGCACTCCAGTCTCTATTGTTTCTGATCGAGACCCAAGGTTTACTTCTCGCGTTTGGAAGGGTTTGCAAGCCGCATGGGGTACTAAGTTGAGGTTTAGCACGGCGTTTCACCCTCAGACAGACGGCCAGTCAGAGCGTACTATTCAGACACTCGAAGACATGCTTCGAGCTTGTGCCTTAGAATGGACCGGGAACTGGGATGAGTACTTATGTTTGGTCGAGTTTGCCTATATAATAGTTGGCAAGCTAGCATCGATATGGCACCTTTCGAATTATTATATGGTCGTAAATGCAGAGCACCCACATGTTGGGAAAAGGTATTATTGAAGGACCTGAATTAGTACAAATAACCCATGAGAAAGTTGCGACTGCAAAAAAAAAATTAAAGGAAGCACAAAGTAGATAGAAAAGTTATGCAGATCGACATCGTCGACCTTTGGAGTTTAAGGTTGGTAACAAGTATTCCTGAAGGTTTCGCCTTGCAAGGGCGTACGCCGTTTTGGTCTTAAAGGGAAACTTAGTCCAAGATTTATCGGGCCATTTGAAATATTAGAAAGAGTTGGTGAAGTATCTTATCGTTTAGCACTACCGCCTCAGCTGTCACATGTGCATAACGTCTTTCATATATCTCTATTAAGGGGGTACAATTATCATTCTCTTCACGTTGTGAATTATCCGCTTCATCTAATTCGTGAAGACTTATCGTTCGAGGAAGAACCTGAGGCCATCCTTGACCGACAAGAACGCAATATGCGTAAAAAACTATTCCTTTTGTTAAGGTATTATGGAAAAACCATTCCGAACGCGAAGCTACATGGGAGATAGAAGATGAAATCTGTTCTCAATATCCGTATCTATTTATCTCTTAGTTATTATCATTTTATATGTTTCTGCTAACAGTTTTGAGATTATTAGTTATCCGTTTCTCGAACATCACATTAGTCATCGCGTATACGAGTTCGTCTATTGGATCGATTCTGTTTCAGTAATTGAATAATTGTGAGTTATTTTGTTCACTTGTTGATTTTTACTACTCCATGTACGTTATGTCATATCTTGTTCGATCTGTATCTAGCAATTTCGTGGACGAAATTGTTTTAAGGGGGGTAGAATTATAATAATAATAATAATAATAATAATAATAATAATAATAATAATAATAATAATAATAATAATAATAATAATAATAATAATAATAAAAGTTCAGGGGTTACTTTGCCATTTTAAAATCTTAAATTAATAAGTTTATGCATAAATTAAAAGAAACATAAACCACAGGGACCAAATGTGTAATTTGGTTTAAAACCAGCCCACCCCCCGTTTTTCCGATCACCTCGCCGGCAACACACCGGTGGCCCTCTGGCGACCTTCAAACCACCATAAAAACTCGGTTTTTCATACCCTACAAAGCACCAAAACGTTCGTGGGACAGATTCGAACAATAATATACGAAATAATTGGAGCAAAATCAGGCGGATTATAGGTAGTGGACCACTAAACCGAACCCACTTTAACATACCTAACTAAATCCACTCAATCGTTAATAATAATCAAATTGAGTCGACCTAATCAATCATATATCTATTACTAATCTGTCTACACTCTCAATTTGACTTGCAATCCACACAGAAGCCCTGTTCTATTTCTTCTAAGTCGCGGATCTGCAACTTTCTTCAACTCCAACCTAAACACATTCTAATCTCAAATTAACAGAGGGCTTTCGATTATCATCATCTTTAGAAGCTACGGGTACAAAGAATTTGATTACAATCAACCCAAACCTCTTGAACCAATGTCACCACAGCCGCGATTTTAGTCGAACCCGTACCCATCAAATTCACCTTCATAACAGGTAACTAAAGACTCTTTCAATTCGGTTTTATGTGGGGATTAAAAGCCCTAAACTTTCATGGATTAACATACTCGTTTGGATGTTCAATTGGGTTGATTTCGATATTAGGGTTCATGAAGAATTGGGGATTTCTGGGTTGTATGTGTTATAAACTATGGGAACCAGCTTATACCAAGGCCGCGGCCCTGGTTCACTGGTTCCCCACTCACATCCTAACTTTGAGGTCCCGGGTTCGACCCCGGGCACCCTCATTTATTTTCTAAGGCTTTTTCAACCTTGAAACAATTATGTAAAAATTCTAAAAAATTATAGAAATTAGTTTTAAAAACCTTGTTTATTTTAAAAGTTATATGGTTATTTTCTGTAAATTTATTTATTTAAAAACCTTAACAATTCTTATATATATTATTAACAAACGTTATAAATAGTTTATTTTGTTCAAAAACAAACTTTAAATAACTAACTTAGGCTTGTATTTTACAGCCAACTTACTGAGGCCATAACTTTTTCATAACAGATTCAAATCAGTTAAACCTTATGTCCATGACGAATTTCGTCGAAAGACGAATCCGTTGATATATAAAACATCGAAAAACTCATTCGTTTCGACCTCCAAACAGTCATTTTCGTAACAGCTGGCAGTTCTGTGCAGCTGTAAAAATCCACGTTTTACTCATATTTTGATAATCCAAATCAGAAACTTTTCTAAATGAAAGTTGTTCAAAAATCACTAGTCTAGTAAACTGGAGATTTTCATAATTTTTAAACGTCGTTTAGTATTTTTAACGAGTGCAAACAGACAGGGGCAGAACTGGAACTTTTCCAATCTGAAATAAGAAAATCCAAACTATAATTCGAATTACAATATCGTAGGTTCTCGCGGCGTTAACCGAGCCTAGACCTTGTTTCTGATTATTGTCATTCGTGTATAAGGTACAGATTCTGTTTCCTTGTTATTATAGTATTTACCTTTGTTTCCGTTACTTTATAGTACGGATTCCTGATTCTTGTCTCGTATTTGATTTCCGTTCATCTCTAGTTTTAATTCATGTCATACTTAAATAGTGTGTTTTTGATTCTGTTATAAGTAGCTAGACTACTTTATATTTCTGAATTTGTTACCCGAGCTCTCCCTATCTTGGGGGTGACCAAGACGTGTTATTGCGGCATCAATAACGTGGCACCAACCGTGGCGGTGAGCTGAGATCACGGCGTCTCTAAAGAGGACTCAAAAATTATGTTGGCCGTCTTGTTATATTATTATTTCCTCAGAGGCGTATGGATCGATCCTAGGTTAGTCCTGTATTTCCTGATGGATGTAAGGCCCCGTTCCCGGGCACCTCACAGCTGGCCTATCATCGCACATAAAACATATATTTACATTAACTTATTAAAAACTATGCAGCGGAAACATTAAATTTTACTTTCAATTTAATATAAATGCTTTTGCCAGTTAATACAACGCACATCAATTGCAAAATATCTATTGTTGTATTACATCACAAAAGCATCTAACAAAAGAATGCCATCCCAAAAGAGCTGAGTAGCCGCCTCGCGCCATCCTCAGCAACACTACCTGTCAACTGGAAGTACATAAAAGTCAGCGTTGCTGAGTGAGTTCTAGTTTTGTAATAAAACATACTTTTCATTCGTTAAACCTTTCTTTACTTATATGCGGTCACACAAGTACGTACACACAGATAATATTATTATTATCTTCATCGTTCATTCATTAACTTTCATTCGTGTGTCGTTCACCATTAACATTCATATTCATTCATATTCTTTCTTTCATTCGTACGTATCTTACTTTCATTCATTCATTCGTTACATACGTTCGTACCTTCATTTCATTCATACATTCATTACATACGTACGGCCATTTCTTTCATTTGTACGTTCATTACATTCGTTCGTACGTTCATTTCATTCATACATTCATTACATACGTACTTTCGATGACATGTACAATACCCCGAACGTTGTGCACTAATGCTGGTGCTGGACCTGTGGTAATTACTCAAATCATTGTGCACGTATGCTGATCCAGTCACCTAGAGTAGGTACATGCACCACTTATCTTTCTTCGTTCATTTTGGATCAATCATATATGTGCACTAATGCTGGTGCTGGACCTGTGGTAATTAATCACGATCGTTGTGCACGTATGCTGATCCAGTCACCTGGGGTATGCAACAAGGATCCTATACATATGGTCAGTCACAAAGACTGGACCCCGAGTGTGCATCCTTCGGGGTAGCTAACCCGCACACCGTTGAGCTAACACCTGTCAAGGTGTGCACCTCCATACATTTGCTTGCAAGCCTTTACTTATTCATTTACATTCCATTTTTCTTCATCATTAACATTTTTCTTATTAATGATTATACTCCTCATTAAATTTTAAACATTCTTTGTCATATCCCTTTTATACTTAACAATATAATAATAATATTGTTAATAATAAGAAAATACTGATATCAATAACAATTAACATGGGTCAATCATTAATCATCATTGCATGTATAAAACATCATCATTTATAAGTCCTTAGTCAACCTCGGTCAACCCCTAAGGCACAAACTCCCAGAAACATTTCTGTAAAAATTCTAAGTGTTTGGGCGTAACAACCCTGTTCAGACTTTTCATCACTATGTAGGCTCACCAGCCTACACTTAGAAATATTTTCACCTTGGGCGTATAAGCTATTCAGGCGTATGAGCACTGTTAGGACTCATGACCCTACACTTAGTCATCCGACTAACTTTTCTAGGCATATGACCACTGTTCAGACTCATGAGGCCACTGTTTAGGCTTATCATCTCACACTTAGACTTTTTAGCCTATTTTTCAGGCGTAAGAGCCCTGTTCAGACTCATCACCTTATACTTAACTTATTTTCAGACACATGAGCACTGTTGAGGCTCATAGTCTAACATGTTTTTAAGTCTATTCCAGTCCCAACATCATAATGCCTTATTCTAAGCATATACACACAATACTAAGAATGAACTTAACATGAACATTCGTAAACATCATCATAAATTCATGGGCACATACGGGTTCATACATTTATTCTTTAAAAACATTTTACATGTATTTCCAGCCCCAAAAACGTACAAAACAATACGGGGTCTAGAACTCACCTTAGCAATCTCTCAGGTTTTGACTTCTTCAAAACCCCGTTTGCTACAAATTCAACACCTATAAAATCCCATAAACACACCGGAACACATATACGCACACATAAGAACGCATACTTTCAGTTCCTTAGCTAAAACACAACTTAACAATCACTAATTTATACCTTAAATCTGATATTTTTTTCTTCTTGTTCTTCTTCAAATGCTCGACTTCTGCTCTTTTTCTTTCAAAAATATCCGAATGAAAGTGGTTGTGCAGAACAATAGGCAGCCATACTCCTTATTACCAACTTTTACCAACTTTCCACCCTTTTTACACTTTTGACCCCTCATCTTTGGGTTGACATTCATTTCTCCCCTTTTCCCCTTTTCTTTTATTCTTTTATTCGTCTTAAATAAAGTTACGGGTGTTACAAGTCCACCCCTCTTATATAGGTTTCGTCCCCGAAACCTGTTATTCCTCAAACAGATGTGGGTAATGTTGTCTCATCTCCCCTTTAGTCTCCCACGTAGACTCGGATCCCTTCCTGTGCTTCCACTGTACACGCACAAGAGGAACCACTTTATTTCTTAACTTCTTTTCTTTACGAACAATGATTGCCACTGGTTGCTCCACATAATTAAGCCGCTCATCTACTTTAATATCCTCCAGTAGAACAATCATATCTTCATCAGCTAAGCACTTTCTCAGATGAGATACATGGAATGTGGGATGAATTCCACTTAACTCATCTGCAGTTCAAGTCGATAGGCTACCTCTCCTACTCGTGTGATGATTCGGAAAGGTCCTATATATCTCGGGCTTATCTTACCTCGTTTCCTGAATCGGATAATCCCTTTCCAAGGTGAGACCTTCAACATGACTCGGTCGCCAACCTTGAACTCAATCGGTCTACGCCGCTTATCGGCATATGACTTTTGTCTATCTTTCGCCGCCTTCATGAAGGCTTTGATCATTTCTAACTTCTCAGTCGTTGCTTCAACTACCTCGACACCTCCCAGTTCCTTCTGCCCAATGTCTCCCAACATACGGGTGTCCTATATTTCCTACCGTACAGCATCTCGTAGGGTGGCATGCCAATGCTGGCATGATAACTGTTGTTGTACGAGAATTCTGCTAACGGCAGGTGGTCGTCCTGACTTCCTCCAAAATTGATCACGCACGCTCGAAGCATGTCCTTGAGCGTCTGGATCGTCCTCTCAGACTGACCGTCCGTCTGAGGGTGATATGCTGTACTGATGTGTAGCCTCGTCACCATTGCATCATGAAATCTCTTCTAAAACTTGGAGGTAAACTAGGTGTCGTGATCAGACACAATAGACACCGGCACACCATGACGAGCTACGATTCCTTGATGAACAAATCCGCCAATCTTTCGGACGAGTATGTTTTGCGGATCGGTAGGAAGTGACACTCTTCGTTAATCGGTCGACGATCACCCATATAGCATCATACCCTTTCGGGGTACGTGGTAACTTCGTGATGAAATCCATGGTGACGTGCTCCCACTTCCACTCGGGGATATCCAACGGTTGGATCTTCCCGTAAGGTTTTTGGTGTTCTGCCTTTACTTATAAACAAGTCAGGCACTTACTCACGTACTCCACCATGTCACGTTTCATGCCCGCCACCAATAATCCTTCTTCATATCATGATACATTTTGGTAGCATCGGGATGAATGGAGTATCGAGTCTTATGGGCCTCATCCATGATCTTTCCATGTAGATCCCCGTATCGAGGAATCCACATTCGTCCGAATCGGGTCTTAACACCAAGAGTGTTCTTGCCCAATTCTGTAACTAGACATCTCATCCTTTCGGAGTTAAGACGTTCTTCTTTCAAAGCCTCGTCTTGAAACCCCTTAACCTGAGTCATCACATCAGAGGTCATAATTAACTGATAAGCCTTTACCCGGATCGGCTCGGGCCTTTCATTTCAGCTAAGGGCGTCTGCCACCACGTTGGCTTTGCTCGGATGGTAGTGGATCTCACAATCATAGTCTTTTATCAGCTATAACCATCGCCTTTGCCTCATGTTTAGATCTTTCTGCTCGAAGTACTTCAAGCTTTTGTGGTCCGTGAAGATGATGCACTTCGTCCCGTATAGATAGTACCGCCAAATCTTCAACGCGAAAACCACCACAGCTAGTTCTAGATCATGCGTGGGATAGTTGACTTCGTGGGTCTTCAGTTGTCGAGATGCATAAGCTATTACCCTTCCGCGTTGCATCAGTACGCAACCTAGCCCAGAATGAGATGCATCCGAATAGACCACTAAGTCTTCATTTCCCTCGGGCAATATCAAGACAGGAGCTTGTGTCAATCTCTTCTTTAACTCCTCAAAGGCATCCTCCTGTTCTCGACCCACACGAATTTCACATCCTTACGAGTCAACTTGGTCAAAGGTGAGGCTATTTTAGAGAAGCCTTGAATAAACCTTCTATAGTAGCCGCCAATCCCAAGAAGCTACGAATCTCAGATGGCGTCTTTGGTGACTTCCATTGCATCACGGCCTCAACCTTTGTTGGGTCCACCATTATTCCTTCTGCATTCACCATGTGACCTAGAAATTGCACCTCGCGTAACCAAAAGGCACACTTGGAGAATTTAGCATACAGTTTCTCCTTTCTCAAGGTCTCTAATACTTCCCGAATATGATGGGCATGCTCTTCTTCGCTCTTTGAATAAATCAGGATATCATCGATGAACACAATCACTGATTTATCTAACATCGACCAGCACACTCGATTCATCAAGTCCATAAAAGTAGTTGGCGCGTTGGTTAAACAAAGGACATAACGAGAAACTCATAGTGTCCATAACGCGTGCGAAAGCTGTTTTAGGAATGTCTTGCTCCTTCACTTTCAACTGATGGTAGCCAGATCGAAGATCTATCCTCGAGAACCAACTGGCACCCTGGAACTGATCGAACAAGTCGTCAATCCTCGGTAACGGATACCGATTCTTTACCGTTAGCTTGTTCAACTCACGGTAGTCGATACACATTCTCATGCTACCGTCCTTTTTTTTCACAAATAAGACTGGAGCACCCCAAGGAGAGATACTCGGCCTAATAAAACCCTTATCGAGCAACTCTTGTAGTTGCTCCATCAACTCCTTCATCTCCGTCGGAGCCAATCGATACGGTGCCTTTGCGATAGGTTGGGCACCGGATATCAAGTCGTTCTGAAATTCGATTTCGCGGTCAGGTGGCAATCCCGATAGTCTTCCGGGAACACGTCTGGAAATTCACACACAACCGGAACATCGGATAGTTGTGTGTTGGCGTTTCCACATCCTTTACATAACATAAGTAGGCGCTGCACCCACGCCTCATAGACTTGCCTGCCACCGCTATTGAAATCACCTTCGGAATCATCGTCACCCGATCGCCGTATATTGTCACCAGACTTCCACCGGATGCTATTAGTCTAATCATTTTCTTACGACACACTATTCGCCTCATAGGTTGCCAACCAATCCATCCCTAGCACTACATCAAATCCACCTAGTGGCATCACATGTAGTCTAGCAGCAAACCTATGACCTTCTAACTCTATGGCACAGTCTTCTATTATCTCAATAACCCTAGTGGACTTACCAATAGCGGTTTCTACTTCAAAGGGCTCATCAATGCATTTACTACTAACAGGCAATTTAGCACAGAAAGTAGCAGAAATGAAACTCCTACTAGCACCAGAATCAAATAACACAGAAGCAAGAGTTTGATTTACTAGAAACGTACCTGACACAACATCGGGGTCCGTCCTAGCCTCCTCCCTGGTCATGGTGAAAGCTCTGGCACTCGCCCTCTGCCCTTCAGTTCCGGCCATCTTCTTTCCCCCGGAACTCTCAGCCCTCGGCTTCCTGCAATCCTTACTCATGTGGCCCACTTCATCGCAGTTGAAACACCTCGTGGCCTTACAGTCTCTAGCCATATGACCGGATTTCACACACTTGAAACAGACGTTTAGCCCCATCTACATTCACCACCATGCTCCTTCCCACACTTGTCACATCTTTTGGGTCCCGAGCTTGATGACCCCACCCTACGTCATCCCTCCTCACCTTCTTGTTATTCGGGGTAATTCCACCACGCCCGAACCGTTTCCCATTCCAATTCCGGTTAGCACCACCGGCTTTCCTTGCCTCCACCACCATCACTTCCCTCTCATCATAGAGCCTCCCAGCTAAGTCCACTGCCGACCTAAAGGTGCTCGGTCGGGCAGTAATCAAGTGCCTGCGGATATTAGCTGGTAGTCCCTGAATGTACCGGTTAATCTTTCAGATACCGGTGTCACTTGATCCGGCACCAGCCTCGCCATCTCATTGAATTTGGTAGTGTACTGCTGGTGGGTCATGGTCCCCCCTCAAATTCTAAGAACTCCCTCTCAACCTTATCAAGTTCTCTATGAGGACAGAATTCCTCAATTATTAGCCTCTTCAATTCAGTCCATCACATTTTCCTGATGGCTTTAGTACCCTCAGCTTGGAAAATATTGTCCCACCAACACAATGCCGAGTCGGCAAAAGAGTGAGTCGCAAACTTCACCTTTTGATCTTCGCGACACTCACTGATCACTAGCACTGTGTAACACCTCGAAAAGTCAAAACGAGTCATTAAGGATAAGTGGGCCTAACTAATGGAGATTTAATAAAGGAAGGAATAAGGGTTATGGGCTAAGTTGGGTTCATGGGCATGATTAAGGCCCATAACCAGCCCTTAACCTACCCAAGACACCACCATCTTCTCCATTTGTGCCCTAGCAACTAAAATTCGTAGAGGGAGAAAGTAGAGAGAGAAAGTTCAAGAAACTCAAGATTTGGGGCTTCTAAGGTCAAGGAATTAGAGATCTGGGCGTTTGGGCATCAAATCTCAAGGAAAGGAGCAACAACAAGGTAAGAATCGACCCCTAAACCCTTCTGTAGATCAAACCCGGATTCTAGGGTTTCGGGCTTTGAAAAGTTGCAAAGAATCGCATAAAGGTCACATTTTTACGTATGACAACGTGTAAAAAGCTTAGATTTGGTTTCATGGAAGTTAGACCAAGGATTTGGACGTAAAAAGTTAAGATTTTGGGTTAAAAACGGGCTGGTTCTTAGTTTTTATTCATCCAGCGAAACTGGGCCCCGATCCAGCGAAACTGTGAGTTAATCCAGCAAAACTGTGCACTCATTCAGCGAGACTAGGAGAAATCCAGCGAAACTACAGTTTCGCTCGGGCGAAACTACAGTTTCGCCGTGATTCTCGCTAAGACCCAGACTGACCCAAAGACTTCACGAAAGTAGGAAATTCCAACGAAAGTTGGGCGCTCAAGGCAGCGAATCTGTCTAGCGAAACTAGCAGAAGTGCTGCCAGCGAAACTGCTGGCGAAACTGCAGTTTCGCTGCAGCGAACTGTGGGCGAAACTATGAAGAAAATGACGTTTTTGTGTATTAACTTTCGTGCAGCTAGAGTGTTTGGACTATAGCTTAAGTAACTTAGGATTGAAGTTATTTGCTAAGTTCAGGTGAGTTCTAGATCCCCTTATTTAAACGTTTTTCCATGATTTTGGGGCTATTATGCATAGTAAACATAACATTTTCAAGATAACGATTTCAAGGTGTTTTAACAAGAAAATATATTTTTTCTAAAGTAAAATGTGACATTTAAATAGCTCAAAATAATTTTCGGGCACGCTGACCTGGCAGCCCAGCCCCAGCCAGGGGCGTTGCCCTTGGACCCCACTAGGGCTGCTGCCCCTAGGACCCCGCTGTCAGGGGCTGCCGTCCCCGAACCCCCGCTGTCCCGCGGAGGGTCGGTTACGTGTTATGATCTGACTTTGGTATGTTGTGCGCTAATAAGCTAAGTATTATATATATATTAAGTGAAAGATAATACTAATGAGAAGTGGAACTTAACGAATGTTACCCCTGGGCCCGTTTGATGAAGAAAAGTCTTGCAAGCACTATGATAGACTTCACTTATGTGAGTCTGATGTATGATGATGGATCCGTATTCATGAGCGGGCTATGTGCCTAGCAGTGTGGATCAACTGTCGGGGAAGCTACCGTGAAGATGTGTACCGACGGGGATCGATCAACCGTCGGGGTAGCGACTATGGATAACGTGTACCGACGGGGATTGACATTCGTTGTCAATCAACATGGAGATCTTGGTTTATGCAATCTCGTTTATGATGAAGTGAAAACATAATGAAAGAATGAAAGATAATGAACTTGTTTAATATGATGCAAGTAATGTTTTGAAGTATGATGTATGCGTGTTCATTATAGGGAGGATAAAGGCTTATATTTCGTATTTATATAAAACTAGAACTCACTCAGCGTAGCTGACTTTTTATGCATAATAGTGGACAGGTAAGCGCTGATGCTGAGGATGGCACCACGAAGCTACTTGGGGAGATATGGATGGCATTCCTGTTAATGAAGTCTTTATTGTAATTAATAAACAAGAAATATGTTTTGTTTACATTTAAAGGACAAATGTATTAGTACAATGGGGTTTTAAGTTTTAAATGAATGTTTATTATTTTCCGCTGCAATTTTTTGTATTAAACTGATTTCATGCTATGAATTGCCAACTATGAGGTTTCCCGGGAACGGGGCCTTACACACTGCCTCCATCTCCCTTACCCAGTGGTGAGCAGCAGCAGCATCGCCATTACCATCAAAAGTCGGGGCTTGCACCTTTGGAATGCCCCATAACTGCATCCCTTGGTTGTCACCCCTACTACAACATCCTCCTCCTCGTCAGAAACTATCGTCTCCGGCTCTGGCCGTCCCTCCTCTCTATTGCTTTCCTTCCGCGTTGACTCCTTCCTGTCCTCTTCCTCTTTTCTTTCCTCGTTCCGCACAGATCGAATAACATCGGTCACTACAGACGGCATAACTGCCTGCTGGACCTGATGTACCTCATCAGCACCCTGGCTGAGGCATTCAGGCTCGCATTCTCAGTTTCTTCATTCCGGTCATGAACCTCAGGGTTCTCATGGGTCGTCTCAGCAGCTTTGGCACTGCTCCTGGTCACTCATGGTCGACCTCTACCTCTAGAAACATTGGAAGTTTCTTCCCAGCCATTTCCTAAGCACTATAAGATTCAACACTAACACAGTCATTCAAGGTAATGGCTCAGTTTATGTCAAGTATAGTAAGTCCCTAATTACAGTGGCCAGTTGTGATTAGCCATTTACTTTACTTTTCACACACCAAGCATTTCCTATCATGACTTCATCAGTATCTAAATCTACTATGATCACATAAGCCAAATAGCACACGCACATAATACCGGTTAACATTTAAGAAAGAACTACCTGATGGCACGCAGCTACTCAGATGACATTCTTCCCCTTCTTGTCCCATTTTCAGTTTAAGTTTAGTTTATTTTGAAAATTTACCCATTTCACTTAAAATTTTGGCTTTGATACCAACTTGTAAGGCCCCGTTCCGGGCACCTCACTGCTGGCCTATCATCGCACATAAAACATATATTTACATTAACTTATTAAAAAACTATGCAGCGGAAACATTAATTTTACTTTCAATTTAATAAATTCTTTTTCCAGTTAATACAACGCACATCAATTGCAAAATATCTGGTTGTATTACATCACAAAAGCATCTAACAAAGAATGCCATCCCAAAAGAGCTGAGTAGCCGCCTCGCGCCATCCTCAGCAACACTACCTATCAACTGGAAATACATAAAAAGTCGCGTTGCTGAGTGAGTTCTAGTTTTGTAATAAAACATACTTTTCATTCGTTTAACCTTTCTTTACTATATATGGTCGTCACACAAGTACGTACACACAGATAATATTATTATCTTCGTTCGTTCATCATTAACTTTCGTTCGTGCCGTTCACCATTAACATTCATATTTCTTTCCTATTCTTTCTTTCATTCGTACGTATCTTACATTCATTCATTCATTCGTTACATACGTTCGTACGTTCATTTCATTCATACATTCATTATATACGTACGGCCATTTCTTTCATTTGTACGTTCATTACATTCGTTTCGTACGTTCATTTCATTCATACATTCATTTACATTCATTTTTCTTCATCATTAACATTTTTCTTATAATGATTATACTCCTCATTAAATTTTAACATTCTTTGTCATATCCCTTTTATACTTAACAATATAATAATAATATTGTTAACAATACAAAATACTAATATCAGTAACATTAACAAGGGTCAATCATTAACATCATTGCATGCATAAAACATCATGTTTATAAGTCCTTATTCAACCTCAGTCAACCCTAAGGCACAAACTCCCAAAACATTTCTGTAAAATTCTAAGTGTTTGGGCGTAAGAGCCCTGTTCAGACTTTTCATCACTATGTAGGCTCACCAGCCTACACTTAGAAATATTTTCACCTTGGGCGTATAAGCTATTCAGGTATGAGCACTGTTAGGACTCATGACCCTACACTTAGTCATCCCGGCTAACTTTTCTAGGCATATGACCACTGTTCAGACTCATGACCATTGTTTAGGCTTATCCTCTCACACTCTTAGACTTTTTAGCCTATTTTTCAGACGTAAGAGCCCTGTTCAGACTCATCACCTTATACTTACTTATTTTCAGTACATGAGCACTGTTGAGCTCATAGTCTAACATTTTTTTAAGTCTATTCCGTCCCAAACATCATAATGCCTTATTTTAAGCATATACACACTATACTAAGCATGAACTTAAC
This sequence comes from Flaveria linearis, assembly GCA_024085815.1. Classification (NCBI taxonomy): domain Eukaryota; kingdom Viridiplantae; phylum Streptophyta; class Magnoliopsida; order Asterales; family Asteraceae; genus Flaveria; species Flaveria linearis. The sequence goes on from CM044011.1 coordinate 41,736,636, forward strand.
ATGAACATTCGTAAACATCATCATAAATTCCTGGGCACATACGGGTTCATACATTTATTCGTTAAAACATTTTACATTATTTCCAGCCCCAAAAACGTACAAAACATGTGAAAATACGGGGTCTAGAACTCACCTTAGCACTCTCAAGTGTTGACTTCTGCAAAACCCCATTTGCTACAAATTCAACACCTATAAAATCCATAAACACCCGAACACATATACGCACACATAAGAACACATACTTTCAGTTCCTTAGCTAAAACACAACTTAACAATCACTAATTTTATCCTTAAATCTGATTTTTTCATCTTGTTCTTCTTCAAATGCTCGACTTCTGCTCTTTCTCTTTCAAAAATATCCGAAGGAAAGTGGTTGTGCAGAACAATAGGCAGC